>JAOYSI010005519.1:0-36845 GCA_025775065.1 Hiodon alosoides
GCCCCCCTCGGGTCCACCCCCGCACTGGTGCCCCCCACGGCCTCACAAAACCACATTTTAAATTCAATTAAAAATATAACACCAATATATTGGGGGGGGGGGGGCATTTTATGTCCCCCCAAATATATATTATAATTATGGCCCTGATCTGTATACAAAGAAGGTATTATCCTACTGGAATGATTTACAAAACAGGTTAAAGAAAAGTGGTTAGTTAATAAGACATTTTACATATAAAACGGATCCCACATCAGCAAATTGGTCAAAATAAAGCACCAGTGCTGCTTGATTGATGGATTTAATCAAAAGTGACAACATACCTTTAAAAAAAAACAAAAAACTGGCAGATATCCACAAATTGAATTTGTCAATGACTGGCCTATCTTCATGCGGGAGGAGGAAATCAATTACATCAGCCAGAGCAGTCATTTCACAAGGTTTGCACTGATTAGCCTGTGCCTCACCTGGAGGACATAGCACAGATAAATCCCTTTCCCAGAAGTGAAGATTGCAGTAGGCTTATTATGTCCGATTCAGCTCCACATGTTGCCAACCTTGTGAACAACGGCACGTATCTGATCTGAGATTTAAATGCAAAAAAAGGAGAGGTTTTAAATGCGCTGTAAACAAAAGGTTGTAAAGCCTGTGCAGATTAGAAGACGTTCGCAGCACATTCGCAGCGGCTACAAAACCACTGGTTTCCCATTTACTGTGAAAATGAAGGATGAACCACGAGAGCTATCTATATCACTTGGCACACGAGTGGTGTATTTAGAAGCTGCTCTAATAGAAGCTGGGTTTTGTGAATCATTCCCAAACCTCAGGTCGGGTTGCAGTCCGCTCTCTCGGATGTGTCTGTCAATCATTTACGAGTCCATGTGGATTTCCAAACCTGTCCTTTTCCCCTCTCTCGGGCTATCTCTTTCAGATTTTGTACTCTGAACTTCAGACGGGTCTTTCCCAATCTGCTCAGCACTGCCGCATCTGAGTATCCCACATCAGCAATCTGGCGGAAACAAAGCATCGTGTAAAGCGTCTACCAGTATGACTCTTTGTCCCAGACACTTTTTATTGGCTTACATAAACGATTTACATCAGTTACACTGGTTGACGCACTGTAGCGCTTTGCTGAGTTATCGCCCTGTAACCTGTCCATCCTACAGGTTTCCAACATGTGATGCAATTCAGGAATCCGGGAAAGAGATGGACTGAGCCAGCTTCTCAGAATCACATCTGCTCCCAAAGATAACATACATTTTCCTCCCTGAGAAATAGTCATGTTAGCAACTTAATGATAATGATACGATAAATGTATGTAGAACTTAATAAGACAGATATAAATATGCTACAGATTAAATTACTGTGCTTTTTAAAACAATAACATTGGCCTCCTGAATGGCTCAGTTGGTAAAGGCAAAGAGCCCTATGAGCTGGGTTTCAATCCAGCTCATGTAATTTGCCTGTTGTGACCGGGAGCACAGTTGGCCAAGCTCTGGGGTCTGGGTGGGCGGGGCTTGGCAGGGCTTCTCTCAGCTCATCGTTAACAAGCCTGATGGCTTCCTGGGCACCTGCATGCTGGCTGTGCCATCAAGAGGGATGTGCCACTCCCCATGCGGGCTGCCTTCCGATTAGTGGCTCAAAGTCGACTGTGATTGGAGGAGAACAGAGTTGTACTTTCTTACCCTCCCAATGTGCGGTGACAGAATTTTATGAGCTGAGAGACGTTAGCGCAGTTGGCGATTCCAAATTGGGGAGGAAAAAATTATGATAACATTGAGCAAATACAGTGCCAGGCTTTTGCTACATATATATTCTAGCTATCCAGCTTTGAACCTTTGCTATATAATGAACTGAGATAAATGATCCTCTTTTCTGAAATAGCAAAAGGATTTTTGCTACTTTTTCATGGCATAGAGTTGACCTTTTTTCCCTCCTCAACTCAGAAATTCAACTGTTTCAGAAGCAAATCATCATGTTCTACCAAATCCAGTTCATGAACTTTCCCATAATCCCAAAAATCCTTTAACAGATGCGTTTTCATCCAACATCTTTGCTATATGTGCAATTTGTGGCACAATATTTCCACATCAGAATACAATGTATCTATATGTTTTTCATATGGTCATTTAACATAGCCTCATAGAGAATATTTTATTCAACATACTCTCATAGAGGGCTTGTCTGAAGCCAGCTATAAATTATTATAATTTTCATAATTATTATAGATTCAGAAATACTTATAATTGTAATTGAAATTGAAATTTTATTACTTTGAGTCATACATTTCTCCTTTCACAATGTTGACTGTAACAATACAAAACGTGGATTTAACCTGAAAAGCAAATCAAACTTGCACCAACAATTCCCACTTAAATATAAGTACTAAAAGCACATTAACTGCCATCCACATTTTTTTGTGAAATTGGCTGGGCATGAAGTTTGATAAAGTTTGGATAAATTCCAAACCAGTCTTTTCCAAATCGGCAACCTTACCTCGTCAATGAATCTTGTCATTGTAAAATGTGATTCTAAAATACAAATTGGGATAATTGCTAAAGGGATGACGTTTAAGGGTTATGGTCATGCAAGAATAAAATAGTATTTAAAAAAATAAAGTTTATAGTTACTGTCTGGATAGGGTCAAGGGGGACATTTTGTAGGGATGATTGTTTTGTGGTCAAATGGATTGCTCGATAGAAGCTTAAGAATTGAGCCGTCTTTTCCCGCTTTCATTCGTGGAAATATAATTCACTTTTAAAAATATTTAAAGAATTTTTTGTAAGAATATTACATATTTTTGTTCAGGGTTATTCTGATATTTCTGTCAGCTTGATGAGAGTAATTGTGAAAAGAACACTATTTTAAACCTTTCTAATTTAAAAAAAACAAAAACATTTTATACCAGTACTGTAGCAATGGCAGGTAATGGAATTAATGAGGCCCAGATGGTAAAATAGCACTTTATATTGTTTGGCGTGTAATAGAACACCATTAATTCAGAAAGCCGCTCATGGGCAACATTAAATGTTGTCAATATAGATACTGAAAATTTGTAAAAATTCACGGTCACAAAGAAAACACTTGCAATGCAATGAAAGGAAAACAACAATTACTAAATTAAAAACAAATTGAAAGTGCAGCTAATTATCAAGAAGCTAAAGTCAATGTCACGTTGACAGAGAGACAGACAGATGATGAGGGGGGAATACTGAGGATGAGAATTAATATGGAGCTACCATGGAGAACCGGCTGGTGGAACAGTGGGTGGGAACGCAAGATCCAATTTTGTGTGAGTCACTGAAGGCATTTGGATCAGGACACTGAATCAAGAAAAGATAAGCAGGCTGTTTGTTTGTCCTCACCTGGCATTTCCACAACAATCCAACCCTGTGTTGACAGAGGCCTAGAACAGTATATGTCTGTGAAACAGTATATGTCTGTGTTGCAGAAATGGAAATCAACATAAGGAGGGATAACCAGGTCGGGGCAGATGTTAGCTACTGTAACGCTGTGTAAGGTATTGTATTCTTATGGATGATCCAGGAAAGCAAAGCAAAGCAAGCCTTCCTTTCTGTGTGTAGGACCTGTTTTTGTTTCTTTGCTCAGTCATGGCAACATTGTAGCAACATTGTAACATATTAAGCTATTCCTTCTGACCCTTTAAAACAGTAGCCTGTTTTTATTTCTTTATCTGCGGAGATACACCTGTTCACTGGTTCGGCTAGTCATCAGGTAGAATAGCCCTCAGGAGTCACTTCTTTTGCTTTTCTTCCAGGTACCAGAAGTGCTGATCCCGGCCTTCCATATTAGCAAATGTTGGTGGCCTCTGATTTGTCCGCCAGCCCTACCCTCAGGTAAAATAACTGGAAGAAACATTAAATCGCTATCGGTTTTATCAGAGGTAATATAGCAGATGTTCTATTTATTTACTTTATTTCGGCCATGGATGTCTCTCTGGTCCGCTGGTCGGCAACAATGCTGTCCTTTTCTTTCCCATGGGAATCTACCCCTTTTCAATTTTTAAATCAAATAACGCGCAGTACATTAACTAGACCCATTTGCCTTTGGAGATTCTGCCTCCCTAGGGTTGGTTTCTCAGAGTAATCAGATGTCTTCATCTTATTTGGAGTTAAAAACAGTCGCAAGATGCAGATCTAATCAGTTGTGTGAAGTTTTATTAATAAGAGTGGTTTGAGAGTGGTCTTCTACAATATGCACTAAAGCATGTTCGTTGAAGGTGTCCTGCATGCAAGGGGATTGAATGCTAGATATCTGGGTTGATAAGATTATACTGAATTACCAGGGGACACAAAGAGAGAGGAAATTAAATAGAATACCACTGTAACTAAATTGGGGGAGACAAAATAAAATAAGACTGGGGGTTGGGATCAATATTGAAGTTTAAAGAAACAACAAATGCTAATAACACAATATTAAAAGTAATATGGCCAGACAAAGATTAGGTACTAAAAATGCATAGGCCAACTGTATAATAAAACCCTATGGCAGTCAGACGTGTAATCACCACCACTCCCACATATTTATATCTGGCAAACATAGTTAGAACTACATGGTCATTGGGGGTATGTGTTTCAAGATTCAGGTTACCGTTTTTGACCATTTGTAAGCTGTGATTTTGAAAACAGTTGCTTTGCTGTCTTGGTAACTAGGACCAAACAGGTGAGAGCACAGTTTGATATATAGTAAATAATAAAATAACCTTTATTTATATAGCATATAGTTTCATACAGACAACTGTACCTCAAGGTGTTGTACATAAAAGCAATACAATAATCAAATAAATACAGGGGGAAAAGACAAAAGAGATAAGAACACAGGTACTGTCATTCAAGAAATAAATCAAACAAGAAAAGTGTATATGATGGTAGGCGTTCTATTAAGTCAATCATTTTCAGAGAATGTCTAGAATTTTACGTGTTTACGCCAAGCAGTTTACCACTGACTTCAAAATTCTTGGAAGGGTTGAAATTCAACCTGGATTCAAGATTGGATTGGTCTTGCCCTAGATGCCCATGGTAACGTTTTTATTCACTAATGTTTACATTAGAATATATGAAGATTTGACAGTAACCTAAATAAAAAGACCTATTCATTTAATAAATATGAAATATGAATTAGTAAATGGTATCTCATATAGTACAGATAGTTCTACAGATAATCAAACTTAATTGTCATTTATTAATAGTTTAATTTTTTAAGTTAAATATCTAGTCTGTGTCCACAAAGTTTCCACAATTAAAGATGCTGTTTCGGTAGAGGTCTCTCACGATTGCTACATGCGATTCTGCAATGAAATGCTTTATATAGTCCTGAGGGCTAATTTAAGAAAGGACTGCAAAAATAGCCAAGATATAACTTCCCGCCAGTGCGGCAATAGGGCACAGACGGCTTCATGGCAACACGCTGAGCTTACCTTCCGAAATAAAAACTTGGCACGACGGGAGACACGGAGACGGGAGACACGGCTTCATTAATACTAACTTTCATGAAGCCCTAAGAGTTACTTCGTATTGATATTCACATTTTCTTACTCTTTATTAAAAAACATTTATTTTTTGGTTTTCCAGCAAGACCTAAAATTCCTACGTTCAACCTCTTATACAGCTTGATACTTATTTAAGCAACTCGTGGCCAAGTACCTTGCTCAAGGATACAACAAGTGTGGTGGGGACTTGAACCAGCAACCTTCCAGGTACAAGCCAGCCACCGTAACAACTACACACCCGCTGCACTTTTGTTACAGGTGTACTTAAATCATTAAGAATTTAAGCATATACTTTTAAATCATCATATTTCTCATAGTCTAAACACATGTCTACAGGTCTGTTTTTACCAAACAATACAAGATACTGCCGTTTCATCATAACTTCAAACTAGCAGCACCTAACTTTGCAAATGCCTTTCTCAAGTGTAACCCTACAAAAGCAGTGCGAAGAGTCTTCCAATTACAAGGCCCATGGCTTATCCACCACACTACACACAGAGCGGATGAATGACCCCGGAGAACTGCAATGAGAATCACCCATCCACTGCCTCTTAGTCAAAATTGTAAGCTAAAGATAGTTGCATTGATATAGAATACACATTTTTTACTTCAGGTTACATCGAATAAATGTCGAAACATTGAGATTGAAATTATGTCAGTTAAATGGATTGATTTGACGTTGGATGTCATCCACACCTATATTTTTAATTTACGGTAAAATGACATAGAATCTAGGTGGAAACATGGACTTGAAAGTGCGTTTATAAAAGGAACTGCACCATATGGTTCGACCATGCCAGCTGTGCTACGTTGGAACATCCTTGCCCACTCATTAGGGTCGTGAGATATAAATGACACCCAGTCATTAAATAGCCTAAATGCAAAGGGTTCCTATTTGTGGATTTTTAGTCCTGGAAATATAATATCCTAGTAATGCCATTTAATCCAGGATCCACCGTCAAATGCATCACAGAAATGACTGCGATTAGAAAAAAATGGTTCACTGGTTCTACGGTGACGCGATTTGTAAAGAAAGAGAGCCGAAAACAAAATTATCGTCTTAGACGGTGCATGCTAGCAAACGCTTTGCAAACCACACGGACCCTTTTTCAGTCCAATCACGTTTTAAGATAGGTGTGAGAAGTCTAAATGAACAATTCCTTCTGCTTAAGCTTTTCTGCATTGACTTCGTCCTAAAAGTTTCATTTACGTCTGTGTATACCAAATTGGGCTTTCGATTAATGAGCTACATTATTACATGCTCCAGTCATGTCTCACGGAGTGAAAACTGAGATCAGTGCTTAGACTAGGACTTCTGGGAGAGAACATCACATTGAGATGGATTGATCCATCACAACCCTAATATGGGCAGAGAACAAAAGATTCCTTTGCACGCGAACGTGACACTCGTATTTATGAGTGATTTTTGGTTTTTCTAAGGGATTGAGATTGTGCACCACACGTGAAAATCGGTGGTCATGACCGTATCAGGTTCCGAAGCACAAATCCCAAATACCTTTATAAGCTTTAGCAAGTCGACTGAAGGACAGGCTTGTCACATTTGAATGACTTAACACTGGACATATCAGTGCCTGATTCACCGGTTCCTGAGAAGATGGCTGGGGTGTGATTATTCCAAGGTTTTACTCCATCAAACACCTTTGATCCCCGCTCCACCCACTCACCACCCCTCACAGCTGCTTTAGGAAGGGATATATTTCCAGCACCGTCTCCGGCCCTCACAATTAATGAGCACATAATGTGCTTGGGCAGCGTTCCCAGAGCTATGCTGCACAGCTACCAGGAGCGCGGAGGAACTCTGGGAGGATGGTTTCCCTGCCCCAGATCACCAGAGCCATGATAGAGGGAAAGGAGGAGGAATCCAGCAGTCATTCGCACAGGTTAGGTTTATTAAAAGATTTAATCTCAGCTTATTGCTTTGCCCTTAATGGCGGCATCACAACACAAATCATGCACCACTGCCAGCCCTCACCTAATTCATAAGCGCAGCACTAATAAATCACTGAAATAGTTTCCTGCAGATTTTGACCATGAATTGTAATTGCGGGCACTTTAAACCTTTCAGTTTTAACAGCAGTATTCCAGCACAAGGGGCCCCATCTTGACCAGTTATTATAAGGTGGCAGTCTGCGCATTTTCCCGTTCACAACTGCTTGCATTCAGTGCAATTTCTGAAGGAGTCACAAAGCAAACGTTTGCTGCAGTATCCGGGCGCTATTTCCGTGCGTCTGTTGACTGTGAAATGCTTTTGGAAATGTATTACAAAGCCTCTAAGTGATATCATTATTTTAATATGATGTATTCTTGGAATGGTATATTTTCTGTGCAGGTATCCATGTGTTCTCTTCGGGAGTTGGTGCCACTACACTAGTCAAAACTAGAGCGGCCATTGGCTAATGTCAGCTGGGGAGGGGTACAACTAACACTTACATATTTTACTAATTTAAAAAAAAATAACCTAAATTTGTTTTTTCACCTCAATAAACTCACAAGTAATGGCAGATTTCCCTCACAAAGGACTCATTAAGATATTTCAAGCAATGTTAAATGTTGACTAAAGTGAAACATTAAATTAAAATAAATTCACATCAAAGACCAGCATACGCATGTTTCCCCAGAACCTGCATACACACGTTTCCCCAGAACCTGCATACACACGTTTCCTCAGAACCTACATACACATGGATCCTCAGAACCTGCATACACGAGTTTCCCCAGAACCTGCATACACATGGATCTCCAGGATCAGGAAAGAGAACCACTGTTGTAGAGAGACTTAGACGGAGTCATAAATTAAAATATATATAAATAGTATTACTGTGCTCAAGGCATACATAGCTAATACTTTGTCATTGATTAGTTTTACTATTATCACTTAAAGGAACATTTGCTTTCAGCTGACCTTGTCATGAAGTCATATACAATACGCCTGAAATGCATTATATTTACTGACATGGAAAATGGAGGACTATATACCTTGGTGTGAACAAAGCCCCGTAGTCCATATAAATTGTTTGCAGAACAGCAGTGATTGACCTTGAGACCCACTAATGGAATATTGACTGCTCGCGAGAGGCAAGACTGGTACTGGCTCTAAATGTGAAGTTAATTACAGTTCCCAGAAGATGAAAGATAGCGCGTACGGCTCCGCTGTCAGGGAACGAAGCATCACAACATCCCCTGTTTGCAGGATCCCCCTTCATGTGACAATCCTACGGAGGCCCCCGGAGATAAAGGTTATTTCTGTGATGGACTACAACGTGCTCTGATGGCTGCACCGCGTGATACAAATTCAGGGCCATGTTGGATCAGATACGAGTCCCACAGCCCACATGCTTGTACAGCCGCGGTAATGGTGAGATAAATCTGATTCATCCCCGCAAAGCACGTAGTCAAACCGAGGCCCAATCTAAATCCAGACAACAAGGCATACAAAGTTTTTAACGTAATGTTTTAACGTAAAAGCAGAACACTGAATTAGTGCGTAGCTCACAAGCTCACAAGTGACCGTTGTACACAAGGTTTTTACAATAGCAAACAGATGTCCAGAAGCAGGCTCATTTCTCATAAACTAACCAGTATATTTGAAACTGGCAATTCATATAACTAATTATGTGAGACTGGAATTTCCGCAGAATTCTTTTGAACTCGTTTGGTTTGTCATCATTGAAGAGCAGGGAATGTTACGGTGGCGCACTAAACAAAATTCTATTTATTTTTAAAACATATTAATATACCTGCTGTGGTTAGGAGTGGGCCTTTACCACCAGTGAGCAAAACACAAAGAAATAAAAAAAGGGCTCCCTAACAGAGACACAAACTTAAGCCTGTCACCAAAATATGCTCACTGCATGCATTAAAAAACACACCAAATTAAATAATGAAACAGAAACCAAACAAACTAAAAAAATAAAAGCTACAAAAAATACCCCATGCACCTGCTTTACTCTCCATGTAGCTCCTTCCTGTCACTCAATCAATCACATATGTAATGATTAAGGTGACAGACCTGTAACCGAAATGTTGCCAGGCCCAGCTTCGGAAAACAGATCTAGGAGTCGAGGGATACATATTTCTAGGTCTGGTTTGTTTAATTTCTTTCATATATTCATTGTAAACAATTAACTATCAATCTTGAAAATAGTTCAATTCACTTCCTTTATAAAAAAAGTTCCACATGGATTAATATGGAAAGTTGTGAAATCATGCTTTAAAAAAAAAAGTTATAAACCTCATAATCCCATAACTCATAATCTGAAGATTCACTGTATTACATAACTTGTATCAAAATGCAAAAATGTTGCATCTGCAGACAATGCCATTGGTGGTAAATTAAACTGGACAGGTCACACGGTAAATTCCCCTATCAACCTTTTCGTTTCCATTCAGTGCAGTTCAGTGGCTCATGGACAGGACCTCTGATGGAGCGCAAAGCCAAACCCAATTGTATCCGGTCACTCGATCGCTGCACTAAGTGTAGTAAAGAGCATCGCTTTTATCGGCAGGTCTATCAGGTCCTGGAGCATCAGCACGAAATAAGAGCCAGGCCCCTACAGCAGAGAGGCCAACAACATTATCAGCAAATTATATGCGGAGCTCTTAGAAGTAAATTAGACAAATAGAAATAAGACGTAAATATGAGAATGCAGTATGGACTTGCTAGACACAATTCACTTTAGCTAGCTTCTCTGTTTTTATGATTATGTCCAAAATTGTAAATATGAAGTAACTCTTAGAAAAATAGAAATGTCGTGGAGCTGTCACGGAAATTAGACCTTTTTGTGCCTTTTTTAGAAGGAACAAAATTCATTATTATATTAAATTAAAACAAATACACAGACCAAGTATACCACTGCGTGGAACTGCGAAAAAACTGCAGAACAGCATTAGAAATTTATCAAACATAGCAATGTCCTGGGGCTGTAAATGGACAACACTCCCGTCATTTTAATGCACTTGTAGGATTTGTCTTCTCTTCGCATCAAGTTTTGCCATTATTTGTCTTGATCAAGACCTGTCAAGGTGCAAAGTTATAGCGATATCAGCACTTATACTGTATTAATACACATTTTAATGTTTCAAGGAGAACTTGATGTTGTATGATATTCAAACCATTGATATTGTTTTTTCACAATATGTACCCAACTGCTAGTAAGGCAACATTTCGCTGTATCTAAAATTGGGCGATTTAGCTTCTAAATGGTTACACTACAGTCGCTATTAAATGTTAGCAACTACCTACCAAACCACCTTGATAAATAGAAATGCAATCATAAGAATTAAAAAAAAAAATCAATCTGGAGGAGGGTAAGGCTTACAGTCATAAGCACACTTGCTACACTCAATATAACACAACAGGCAGAACAACCCAGGTTTTACACAGAGGATTTCATACTTTGGGCTAATCTAACATCACTGCCCCCAGTGACTGGGTGAGTTTGCACCATGCAGCCCACTTTAGTGAAAAAGGTCTGGCAACAGCTCACATAACTTTGACCCTTATCGTGTCACACACCATGATCAAATGCAGTCGTATTGCATTTACAAAAGACAAACCCAAAGTACCCTAATCCCAACCCTCACCCTAATGGATTGCTGCAACCACGGCAGATAACCTTGCCAGTTCACTCTATCAGCTTGGCATCACGATAGGCAAGTCTCACCCAAGTCCAAACTGCGTAGGACAATTCCCCAGTGTGGCAAATAGGTTTCAACCAGTTCTCGAACCCAGCTCCTCCATGCCAAAGGTTGCAACGTTATAAACTAAATAGGCCTTATAGCAAGGTTGAAATGTATAGCTACCTACAGAATTCCTCATCAGATCGCCTATGGCGCACTACACATTTTAAATATTGTAAATATCACACTCACTTATTCCAGATGTTATTAATTAATCTAAACAATTTAAATTTTCTTAATTTGTTTTGTGTAAGGCTTTTATGATCGTATAATGACTTTTCATGCTGTAAATCTGCATTTTCTAACTGACCAAAAAAACAGACCTTCAGACATTTTTACCAGTTATAGGGTATGGTCTTGTAGTTCTGTGGTTAACATTTTCCACTTCTGCTGCAGTTGAAACAGAGAGCAAGGGGGGTATCGCAAAACCGTGCCCGATTGGCCACTCAAATTAAAGTGATAGTTGGGTTAGGGTTAGGGTTAGATAGATAAATTTCTATTTCCAATAGACTTAAGACTTTCCATGTATGCATTATTGTATTTAATCAAATGTAAACATTTTTTTGTAAATGTAAACATTGTAAACTTTTTCACATTATGGCTATATGATAAGCGTTAAATGTTTATTCCAACAATATCGATCATTTTTTATATTTCTTTATGCATTATTGTGTATTTTGCATGGTGATATGCTTCCGATTTCAGACCAAAACCACTGAAACCAGGGCTTGGTCCAGAGAAATCTATTGTTAGCAGCAGTACAATGGAAATTACATCTATATTTACTCCGGGTGCGCATTCTCCACACGATCAGTCTTTCAGCAGCGGATCAATCAAGTCCACAAGAAAGAAAACGCCGCCTCTAAACCTCAGTTTAGCACATGCCATGTGCCTCGTACGCATTCAGGCAAAGCTGGTTCACGATTTTCCACCCCATAAAACCTGAAACAAAGGCCCTTTCATCGTTGGGTCAGAATGCCCTCTGTAACTACAGGTGTCATATGGTAAGCTTTCTGGCGAATTGTTAGAATGCATACTCAATATTCAGATCAGTTTTATGAAACTATTGTTTTGTCTCATATCATATTTACAAATTTATAGCACCTAATTCTAAATTTAAACCAAAGAAAAAAATTAAAAACAATGTTACATTTTTACCAAGTTAAACTTTTTTTACTCAAATTAGTATCATTAGAGTATATGAAAACTTAGTTTCCCCCCCGAATATAAACTCTCAACGTGCATTCTTTTTATTAAAACAATGTGCTGAGAGGGAAATAAAATGATTTGGAGATTCACTAACACCATTCATTACGCTGGGGAAATGTTTACTTAAGTTTCAGAACACACAGTCCCATCACCTAGTGTTCCCTTTTGAGAAATGACATAAATAGCATGCCAACTTGCCATGCCACTAAATTTGCATAACCTCAAGAGACACTCCAACAGCACACAGAGTTCAGCGTCTGCTCTGGGCTTACAGAACGGCCAGCGGCTTCTGCGGCCTCCGTTTCTTCGCGTTGGAGCAGGAACGTTCCGTACTCCTTCAGCGATGGTACTGCAACCGAGTGAAATTAGCACTCTTGGCCTGTTTTTTTTAGTCTTACAAAGAACTTTTATTTTATCAAAGCCAAATACAGGTTTGAAGCAGTTTTTAAACAGACACCGATTTAATCTTGAATCGAAACACATCTGTGAGGGAGCTTTGGAGTAGCCCAATTTAGTAAGGCGACCCAGTCTTGGTAGCTGTTTGAAAATCTAAACTTAAAACACTGGTTTTACATGTGATATGTGATATGATGAAGTAAAACAAATCAAATCATGGTGGCACAACCAACCTACAAAATCATTTATATTACTTGAAAAATAATAAAACAAATCCTTTCCCAGACAAGAATTACCCTAGATCATCATTTGCTTAGCACCGTCTTTGTGACAGGTATGAATCCAGCAGATTTACTTCACGCTCTAAAAGGATGAAGGAGAATTAAAACCTAATTATTGACCTACCTAGAGAGCATTACCCCTTAATCTTTTCATAATACTAAATGTCATTCAAGCTGGTTTCAGCAGTTGCCATAGAAATTACCCAAAAAAGCCATGAGTTCTGTTTGACAAAACAACTGCTGGACTAAAAATGGCTCAGATGCAGAAAAGGCTTGGCATCTGTTCGGTCAGTAAATGATTAGCCCCATTTATCCAAAGGGAAATTTAAGGATACCTACTTCAGGTGTAAAGTTTTTAACAAACACAAAATAAAAAAAATAAAAAAGCATAGCATCAGGACACCTCACTCCGCCTCTTTGATCGCTTGCTGATACCATTAGGGTCTCACTGAAGGTGGCAGTCAATGGAGACGCATAGGATACAGAAGTATCATCAGAAAACATACACTATATTTAGAACAAACGCACTTGCCCGTGAGAAATGGAAAACAAATTTAATAACAAATTGCATTACTGTACCATTGGTTTCTTTATATCAGAGATGTACGTACACAGAATAAAAAGGTAAAATGAATCAAAATTCCCAGTTTTATTTTTACCTGAAGAATCAATCTTCCTTGCCTCAAGATTTGACCACTGTCTAAACCATAACAGTCTTGCTTTTGAACGCAATCGCCACGCGTTTTGAAGTCACAAATTAGCCTTCTACAACAAGACGCTGAGAACACCAAGAAAACTTGATAGCTTTGGTAATTCAAGCAGGCGTATTTCACAGGATGCTTATCAGTTTCAATTGTGTGCAAGTGTGCGCCCCATACTGCAAATAATGAGGAATCTTAAGAGTAAATCTGATGAAATTGAGCAAGAGGAAAAAACACAGCAGCGAAGAGTGAAGAGGATGCACCATTGTTAGCATTAAAGTTTCGGTCGAAAGCTAAAATTTGCCCCGGTTCTTTATCTTCTCTGAGAAACGGGGGCCGTACATTGGCATGAATCTGACCGTCAAAATTCAGGACCAAAATACACGAATCGTTCCATTCGCGTAAACACTCAATTTTCTGATACAGAAAAAAAAAAACATACAAATAAGATGACATTTTCAGCTCCCAACTGATACTCTCATTAAACCTTGGCAGCACCCCAACGCACCATGTTGCTGTACGCCGATCGGGTGGGCTTAAAAGCAAGAGACCACCAGGACACAGCACCCTACCACCATTAAACCATTTTCATGCTGAAAAATCGCCCCACTGTAAATCTCACGTTTTAGGAACAGGTCAGTGACAAAAAAAAGGTAAGGATTGCTCTTTTGAAACTATTTAATATTTATTGACATTAAGCAGCTTTCAAATCCTCACTAGGCTCTGCCTGGGAGAAAAGAAGTTTGAAGTCAAATTAAAAAAAAAAAAAATTGTAAAAAGTACTTCAGACCGGTCACTGACAGTGTAATAAAGTATCTAATTTTTTTTTTTTTTAATTAAATTTTTCAAACTGTGCAGCCAATTTATTCGGCGTTTTGACACTTAAATCCTCTTGGACACTGACAATACAACAAAAACAAACAGGCAATAAAACAAGCTTATATAATGTGTAAGAAAAACGAACAATAAAACCGGTTTTGAGGAAATGCGATACAGAATTGCATAGCAGAATTAGCAGTAAAAGGTGAAAGGGAACTGAGCATTTTTTGGTACTGTACTATTGGTTTATCCTCTTCTCTGAATATGTACAATATATATCACGTACTACGTCCGTTTTAAGTTCTGTTTGTTTTGCTTCTCAATAGCCGAGAGCAGGTTCATGTCTGAACTATAATGCTCCCAGAGTGATAGAGAGTTGTGAATCGTGCAATGAATCTCCACTGCACAGACGCTTTGATAGGAAACCGAGAATCGTAACGTTTGTAAAAAATAAAAAAGTGCCATCTTGCTACATCTGTCAGCTGATCCAAGGTTTGCCAATCGACACCAAAGACTTAACCATCACGACACCGGACAGTTCATGTATTGGTCGCACGCACACTCATTTACACAAACGCATACACTCCCCCACACACACACACACACACACACACACACACACACAGACCAGGGGAGGGGGGATACAAAGGGAGGAAAACCTTGTAGTAAAAAGATGACGCATCCCAGGGTTATCAGCGCTGACTTTCCGGCGGGTAAAGCTTAGAAAAATACAAGCACCGTTAGGAAAAGGCCTCCGTCTTCCTCTTAGGAGATAGTCCCGCAGTTCCCGGGCAATTCTGTGCTTTTCCGAGTCAAAAGCACGGGCAAACTGCAATCACAGCTAAACAATCCCTAAAAGTCTGTGGCTGAGATGTCTGGGCCTCTCCGGCGAGTCCATTAAGAGACACGTTGCCTGGCGTTTCCTTGGAGCCCACTTGCGAGGCGCGTTACGCGAGGCCCTGTGGGACCACCCCCCCCACCCTCGGTTCGCCAGTCTTGGATTCGTTCTGCCAGGCGGCTCATCGCCTCTGGTGTGCGTAGACTGGGTATGCCAGCGTGACATTCAGAGAGTCATTGTGCTGTACGAGAGACGTGTGCTGGTAGTGCAAGACCAGTTCTTTCAACGAGCTGTACAGGTTGTATGGCTCCGCAAATCCGTACCCCGAGGGCGTCTTGTTGATGACGCAGTGCTTCACCTCGCCGTCCACACTGAGGGGGGCAGAGAGAGAAAAATGGGAATTAAAAAAAATAATAAAAATTATTTTCTGCAACGTGGCATGTCGTACAACAAATCGGAGTATAAAGGAACGGGAGAGGAACGGCGGGTTGGTCGCTAATCAAACACGTACACAACGCTGCAGGCGTAGCAGCCCGCCTTGCTGCTGTCTCGAACCAGGAACGTTCCATCCCTTTTCCCCCGGAGCAAGGCCTCAGCTTGGATCCGGTTGATGTTCCCCAGCTTCCAGGAGCGCTCGTCCTGGTGAGGGAGGTCCTCGTCGTCCTCCACCATGGAGTACTGACTGTGGAGCACAGGGAAAAAATAAATAAATAAATAAAAATCAGAGATCCAGTTTTCCACAATACGGGGACAAAGGGTACCACCATCAGACGGGGAGGGGGAGACACTTACTCCTCCGTGTTTTCATTCTTGATACCCAGCCACTCGTTCAGCTTTTTCTGCCTGACTCCCTTCTGGGTCAACCACCTGCGGCAGGAGATACAGTCATCAGAACAACACAGGAGGGCGGAGAAAGGGGAAACGCATCGTTGTGTCACGAGAGAGCTGCTCACATGAGATATTGGTCTCTGGTCTTGCGCAGCTGGATGAGGTCTGGCTTGATGCTGTTCATCCGCTTGTCGATTTCTCTGTAGTCGGCCGCCTGCTTCTTCAGGTCCTCCTCCAGGCGCCGTTTGCTGTCAACGATCTCGCTGATGCGCGACTTCAGCTTTTCATAATTTACCATGATCCTGGCAGGAGACAAAATTTTAAAACTTAACTAGAAATGGATACGCTTGTTTAAATTGCCATTCGGAGAGATCACTTGCAGTATTCCCTATAAACGGAATTACATTGTCAAGAGTAGATAGACTGCCATCGACAGTAGTGCGGTTACCTCTGGATCTCCTTCTCGTTTCCCTCCCTCTTGAACTTCTCTATGTACTCCTTGCTGTATCGCTCCTGGGTTTGGCACTGCTCTTCGAATATCTTGATGGTTTCATTGAAGGCTTCAATGGCCGTCCTTTTCATTTGAATTTCCTAAAGTGGAGACAGAGGACGGTTAAGTCACGGTCGGATTCTCGATGACCGTTCTCGCCGAGCTGAGCCGTTCTGGAGCCAGATCGCCGACTTGCCTGGGACGTCCTTGTGTACTCCTCATACAGTCTGTCGTACTCCTTGTTCTTCTCCTGGTACTGCAGGTGATACTCGTGAAGCTTCTTGCCCACTGCTTCAATGTTGTCCTCCTTAACGACCTGATCCTGCAAGAGAACAGCAACAGAGACTTACTAAACTGCAGGTCCCATGCCATAACGTTGCAGATGCACAAAACTGACCTCCCCGCCCAGCAAAAGACTCCTGCGACCGTTTACAGGTGCGTACTGTGACATCACTGAACGAAAAATAATCTGACATCAGAAAGTCTTCTCCGTTTTCTTACCTGCTGGTGCTTCGACACAGGATACAGCAACTTCACATCCAGTTTAGGGTTGTACTGAGCCAAGGACTCGTGCCGGTAGTGATTAATGAGTTCCACCACGGAGTTGAAAGTCAGTGGGTCGGAGAAACCGTACTTCCCATCCCGATGGAAAATTTTGATAAGTTTGTTGTTGCCTCCTTTCCTGTAAACAAGAGCATGAACAGCTGAGTAAAGCAATAGAAAATTCAATAAAATCAAAATTAAGTGTGATATTTCATAAAGGAAACATCACCCCATTGGGTGGGGAGGTGGTGCTCATACCTTAATGTCAGAGTGTAGTCCCCATGCATTTTGGTGGAGGCATCTCGGACCAAAAACGTACCATCAGCGGTATCTCTCAACTTTTCATTGACCTCCTCCCTGTAAATAAATGTGGAAAACGTTTAGCATTAGGACACAAGGGGGGGGGGGGGGGGGTTTGGGGTGCATTCTAAACACGTTTTATAAAACCATTAATGAGGAATGACTTCATTTTCCTAGGTTCATCACCCTACTGAAATGCCCTTTATCATTCAGTATTGTTGAGTAACAACTTTTCTTTCACTTTGTCTTCAGTTATGGTCCTGATGCAGGCTTGCAACTCAGGCAAGGATACCACAGCAATACAACCATCCCTTTCTTTGTTTCTGGACTGCCCAACACACACACACACACCCCTCTCCGCCCCAGCCGGCCGGACTTGCCTTGAGATGTCCCCCCAGTACCACTCTGCGTCCTGCAGGGCCATGTTGTTGTTCATACCGTTGTTTGTGACAGCGGCGGGTTTGGGTGGTTTAGGAGGCAGTGCTGGGAGACGGAAAGAGAAACCATTTGTTAACAAGTGTGCCCATCAAATGCTGCCCTTCATTTTTCAATACACGCAACACCTCTTTATGGATGCTGACGGGGGACTTAGGTCCTGTACACCCTCTAGACTCCTCTGCTGCTACAATTTTAATTAAGCCAGACACCAAAGAAAGGCGAGGAGACTTGTGGCATGCTGAAAATCCTCTTTTCCCCATTGCAGTAACTACCAGTTAAAACAGCAAAAGTCGGTACAGTCCATTTCACAGTTAGACATTACTCGCGCTGCTTCGGTACAGGAGAATGGAAAAACTGCAATATTCTGGGTGGACCTCCATGTTCTCCTCCACCCCCCACCCCACTGAATCCTCCTCTGCTTTATTTGATTAAAGCAGCCAGGAATAATTACACCGCTTCTCTGCAGTGATACAGCTATGAAAAAGAACCGAGTCACAGGGCACACGTTACACCAAGCAAAAAAAGGTCACTCAACATCAGATACCTCAGTGTGGGGGTGGGTGATGTGGCCATAAATAATGAAGACTAAGCTGCATTTGTTGGCCAATTGAAACTCACGGTTTATGGCGAACATTCTAGACTAATATTTACGCAACTTCGTAGCGTTACTCGAATAGCACAAACTGAGACATAAGATGGTAGAGAGCTCTTTAGTTTATTGCCCGATAACGAAGAGTCTGGAACAAAAGACCAGAAAGCACCAGAGCCAACAACACCCCTAACCCCCCCACCCCCATCAAAACCGTGAATGGACCTCAGTTTTATAGCATGTCAGCTCAGATAAGGAAGGACTGTAACCCTCCCCCACCGCCTTAATTTTGCATAAACGACACGGGGGTTCGACCTCCTTGTCCCGTCAGCATTGACATTTACTTGCAGGGTCCGACAAGTCTCTTTAGAGGCAGCAAATACAGAGCGCTATTTCTAACCTGGAGATCTGCGCTCCTTTGTCTGCTGGAGTGGCACCGTAACAGCTCGGAGCCGCGCTCTGCAGCGCTCTGCACCCGGCGCAGTAACCAGGACCGCTCTGCCTCGGTTAACCTCCGCAGCATCCGTTAAAAAACGCTCGCAAACCCCCGCAGCCATTCAACGCCACCCACGACCGTGAGCTAACCAGCTGCGCAGGAATCTGTACTCGCCTGGTCCTGGTCACAAACATCCCAAACAGCTGATGGTGAAGCAGAGTGCAATCAGCAGGAAACAATGACTCAGGGCTGCAGAATTACCTGGAGGGTCCATCTCTATATAAAATAACATTTCTGTCCCGAAACCGAGCTCAGATATCGGACAATCCATCTTCAAGTCGTCCACAATCACGACCTTGTCGTATATTAGCATTGGAAAACAATTGTTGCCCTGCCGATGACTGTAGAGGGACATGAAGCCGTGCGATTGTACGGGCGGCTCGAAATTCATTTTAAAACCTAGAGAGGACAGCCTGGTAATGCATTACATCACTTACCGCGGCCAATCGAGTAGCGGTGCTGTCAGCAGACCCCTCCTGCCTCATTGCCTGCATCCTTCATTTTCTACCAGCAATGATGTCATTGTGAAAGCTCACCGACTTCTTTAAACCGAGAGCGAGCACGCACAAGCAGAGTGTCCCGCGGCCGAGCAGAAATAAAGCAGAAACACAGCAGTCGTCCGCCAAAGAAAGGAGCTACCAGCCGCGCGTCTCTCTCTCTCTCTCTCTACTACTCTCACAGGTCCGTCCCACCCCTCCTCTCTCCACGTCGTCTCTGACCGCCCCACAGCTGGCACACAGACAAAAGCCGTTAGCTGCCTCGCTAGTGGCACGTAGGCCGCCGCCTCCAGCGGGCTGGGTCTAAAATACTGTGGTAATCCAGGAGTGTGACACTTAGGAAATCCAGGAGACCATCATTCCGAGTCCCAGGCCACAGTAAAAATAGCCACAGTTCTCAGTAGAGTAAAAAAGGGAGGAGGAGGGGAGGGGGGGAAGCTCTCATTATCCCTCCTATTCTCCGACGACTATTTTTACCCCTGTAGGTTCTGAAGGAATGGCCGCGCTCCTCACATTCACCCCAGACTAACAGATCCAGCCACAATACCAACAAAGACAGACTTGTAGACATTAGCACTGGGGAAGTCAGGACCGAAAAAGATTTAAAAATCAAGCCAATTATTTTAATTTCAGCTACACAAACGTTATATCGCCCTTAACACCAGTTTACCATTAAACAATAAAATCAACAATGCAGACACATTACATACGTAAGCTAGTAAAAACTTATTAAAATAAAAGTGAAACGGTTAAAATTCTCAAAAAGAAACCGCCAATCCAAACGGGTTAAATTTAGTACACCAAATTACTACAGGAATACACCTATGCTCACACATTTGTGTCTGCGTACGTAACGCAGACACTGCGTATAACTGCAGACAGACACCACCCCAACCTCCACCCTCCCCGTAAAGGTAAAAAAGGTAAGGAATAGGTAATCCCCTGTGGAGTATCTGTACCCTGAAAGTTCCCATGATCAGATCAGACGCCGAAATCCCCCCATGCCCTGCCCTGTGTAACCACAGGCCGGTATTTTCAGTCACAGGTCTTCTGTTTGCCATGCTAGTCGGGGAAAAACGCCTCCCAACGTCGGTTTACGTAACGGGCTCAAAAAGAGAGCTAATTGGCTTTGCCATTCAAGGAAACAAGCACTTTTCGTGCAGCGTTCACTTACTTTGCAAGTTATGCATCTTCACAGAAGCATCCCAGACATTAGTCTTCCCAAAGATAAAAAGGTCGAAAAAAACAGTAAAAAAAATAAATAAAATACTGTATATATATATTAAAGTGCTGACAGGTAGTCCAATTTTTCAAGAGTACACCTAGAATTCATTTATCCACTGATTCTGAATGATAGAAAAAGTTCTCCCTGTTAAAGCAGGGTCCCGTAGATTAGCAGCAGGTGCTAGCAGACACTGTAAAGGACATAAAGTCTGCGGTCCCGACCCGTCCTGTCCGCGTGGAGCTCCCCAGTGGGTTAATGATTGCTGGGCTGAACCTTGCCTCGACCCGTCCGACTCCCGGCTCGCTCGCGCACGCTCGTCTCGCCGCTGCGCTGGTCGGGGGAGCCGGGTCATATGATCAACTGGCGCAGGTATTTGCTGAGCTGGGCACTTTGTGGCGACTGTGGCTGAGGAGGCGGGGCCCAGCCTTCTGAAGTGAAAGCCGTCGTCAGCTAACAAGCGCTCACTATGGAGCAGGCCGAGACTCGCAGCCAACCAAGTCCAACTGAGGATACTTAAAATAGACTCCAGTTACTGGGTCCTTACACACACACACACACACACACACACACACACACACACACATCCTCAATGTGCAGTTGTGTGCAAGTCCTGGCATACCCAACCTTTTTTTTTTTCTTAAAGCATTTAAAAGTCAAATAGATCACCTCCAACCTGCCTTAGACAGGAAGGAACTGTGGCCGGTTCAGCAGATTAGGGACTGAAAGCCAGCCTTGTAACAGGGTTTACTTCTGCTAGTGGCCCAGCCTCCCCCTGCACGCCTGCAGGTGCGAACTTCTGACAGCTGAGCGGGGCCCGTGCCAAAGGGAGGATATAAATAGGCCCCAACAGGTAATAAAACGTTTGAAGAGCAGCAGGCCAGACCCGGGCCCCTGGGCAGCCTGAAGAAAGCTCTTTAAGCAGGTCTGTAAAAACAGGACCCAGGGATGCTGACACGCGCACACACTCGGACCATTATTCCTTCCCCCAAATCGGCCCGTCTCCAGTGTTTATTACCGCCGATGAAAACCTGTTCTGAGGTCAGCTTTGTGCAAACGCAATACGCCCGCAGCCAGAAAATAACATAATTCCAGCCTTCATTCTTTCAAAGTGGCTGACAAAACTAAACGGCATAAAGGAACTCATTCAGGCTTTTTACATTCTAAATTAGTGATAGGAAAACCTAAAACCGGACCTGCCGCAGTGGTATCTAAAAGCGCTCGCTGCTTTGAGATCACTTTCCTTCCTTTAAATCCATTTCAGAAAATAGAATGTTCTTATGACCAGCAGGAGGTCAACGGTGAAGTTGAAGTAGAAAAGAGCAAACACACATTTAGGCAAACATTACATTTCCAATCAGGCACTGCAGGAGTCTAAACGCTGCAAAGGAATACTGTTGCAAATGAACTGTGGCTAAGTCTTAACAGCCAACTAAAGCCTGACAATGCAAAAGTCTACTGGGAAGCCTTTCCCCTACTCCTCGAGGGAACAGAACAGCAGAAACGCAAGATCTAAACCCAAACTCGGATAACCAAATAAAGGCACAGTGAATGTCATCGGTCCCAAAAACTTAACTAAAACAGCAACTCGACCTTTTTCTGATGCCAAACTAAACATTTATCTGTGGCAATGACAGCCAGATACTTAGAGATTAGAGACAAGAGAAACTAATTGTCTTCACTCCGTGTGCAACGCTAAACAAATATGTCATTTGGTTACTTTCCTTCAAGCATAAATAACCCAGCCCTCTATTTACATCATCCCATTTAGTCCAAATGCAACCAACCTTTTACCCTTTTGGCAACAAGCTAAACACACAATGTTCTTTCACCACCTCCGGCCAACGCAGACTTCGCCGAAATGCCTGATTTAGACAAGCGATAAAGATAAAATGACTTCACGTTTCACGTCCACGCAGAATCCGCTTAAAGTTCCGTCCTGATCAAACCGGCCAATCGAGGCAATGCCATGCGAGCTTCGCCACAGACTACAGAAATGATGCAACTCTTACAGGCACGGCAAAGCGTGCAGGCCAGCAATACCGCGGAACCTCAGCTCAAAAGGCGGTACTGCAACCAGAGTGCACACGGCTGGCGTCTCGGTGAAAGCGCAGAGAATGCAGTGAGGGCTGACCGCCATTGCATTCATGTGTTCATAGCAACCGGACCCTCGCTGCTCTGTAACATTCCTACAGCCCCCCCGCTCCTGGGTCTCAGGTGCCACTCCACCGCTCTCAGAATCTCAGATAACGCAAGCACCTTAAGCCACATTCTAGCTTTGAGCAGCCTTGCTCTGAGGCGTGCCGAGGAATTACCTGGGGCAGCCAGGCTTTCATGCCATTCGCTGGTTATCAGGACTTCTATGATCTTGACGTGGGAATCCGGGCTGGGTTCGCAGCTGCGGGGGAACAGACGAGACAAACGGCAGAAAAGGGTCATTGCGGTGAATCTCTCGTCAGATCGCCATGGCGACGGTTCCGCCGTGCACGCCGGAGGGCTCACCTGGCGGCTTGGTGCCGGAGGAGCAGCGGGCTGAAGAGCTCGGCCAGGGCGCGGGCGCTGAGCAGGTTCTTCCCCGAGCTGTGGCACACGCGGCAGAAGTGCTTGAGGAGGCAGTGGAGCGTTAGCCAGTACTGTGGCGGCACGTTGGGCGAGCGGGCGATCCGCCGTAGCAGCCGGGCGCACTCTTCGGGAGTCTGCACCTCTGATGGACGGAGATAAGCGTGAACGGGAGGGGGTCTCACTGGGGATGCATCCTCAGAAAGACCGGGCGTAAGACGCAAAAACCATTTAAAAAGCCCAAGGCGTAGGGCGCAAAAGCCTTTTAAAAAGCCCAAGGCTTAGGCAGAGGAAAATATAAATAGGGCTTCGGCAGTCAGGTGGAAATGTATGCATGCAACTCAACCGCAGAAAGATTACAGAGTGACTGTGGGTCTGAGTGCAAGGTGCGCGGGCAGGTGATTGGCTGGGCTCAGATGCAAGAGAACATTTTTAGGCGGGTTTTAGTTCCCATTAACCACAGATATCCTGTGTCTGGCCACGTGACGAAACAAAAAAATGCTGAAAAGCTGCTTTTTTTTTTTCCACTGCGAGGAACGCCACTTCCTGAAGAGCCATTTAAACTCATGGGACTACAGCTTGTTGGGACAAAACGTTCAAACAAATGGCAGATAAGGTCCCTTGTTTGCAGTTTGAAACAATTATTAACTGGTCATTTCACCTTAGGTAGTTGTGTGTTCCATGTCTAGGAAAAAAAAGGCTTGAAATTTTACACAGTATAAAAGGTTTTTATTGCAGAGCCATGCATTTGGTAGAACGCAATACGAATATGCTGAGAATGAAGAAAAAGAAAAAGACAGGGATAGGTGCCACATATAACCTGGAAATCGTGCAGCACTTCCTGGTTTCAGCAGGCAATCTGAGTTTTTAGTCTTTTTTTTTCCCCCCTCAACTCTCTGGCTAACAGCACCCTCGTGTGGTCCTGGGAATTATACACCACTTTGGCAGGAATCCTAATGCCCGCCCAGCATTCTTATAACGACAAAAGGCCGCCGTTCTGTTTGACAGCGGGAGATTTCAGACAGACAGGCCACGCTCGCTTTTCTTCTCACTGGCCTTACCCTGTGCCACGTGTGCCATCTCTCCATAGACTGAAGTGGGGATGACTGGGTGAGGCAGGTCCTGCAGGTATCTCCGGAGGCTGTCACACAGAACCTGGAGGTCCAGCTGCTCCAGATCCACTGATGGAGAATCTGGGCCAATTAAACAAACCAATACCCTTTTCCATGGACTTTCAAACAGCCGGACCAAACATGATGGAAAGTTCAATTGTATGTAGAGACGACATAAATAACGTGTCCTTTGTCAATACTTCGACATAGTCAATGCATTGAAACGGTACACAACATTTGACAACTATTAAAGCCGAAACGGAGAAACAAATGAATTTTTTGATGAGATGAAGTCTCAAATATTGGAGGACCGTATCAAGGCAGGCAACAGTAAAATATTGACGTCTTGGCTAAATGTAAGTTTTTTTTTTTTATCTCCAAAAACTGAAACGGAAAAATCTGTGCTCACCACTGTCGAAACACTGTCTGACGTCAAGCCCATTTCCTGCGGTGAAAGTCCTGTACAGTGTTGGACTCTCCAAACCTTTGAGGTGAGGTAAAAAAAAATAAATAAAAATAAAAAGACACAATAACATACTTTAATTCAACATCAGAACATTTTTGAACTTATTATTGGTCAGGTGTGTGCCAAGTTACCGAAGGAAAGGATCCGTGGCAACAATTTACACACTAACGCGTTTCACTCACCTTTTCTCTCGATGGCTTCTAAGAGCTTAACCAGCATGAAGGGGGCCGTCTCTGGAGGGGCGAACTGCTCAGTAAGGTCCAGCAGTGCGATGGCTGGGGAAAGACAGGCAGAAGACAACGGGCATAACTACCTTGGCCATGCCGTCTGACCTCCACTGGCTTTTTACATCTCAACCATGCGCTTTGACACGTCCGCCGTTTTATGGGTTTGCGTGCACATTGGACCAGCTACTTACTGGGCTTATTGGCTGTGCACTAGAAGACTGAACAAGCAAGACTGAACTAATAAAACCACATTGGTGGGGAAAATTTACTTGAAAGTAATCTCCAGTATAGAAAGTAGGATATAACCGATACAGACCGGTACCAAGGACAAACGATACACACACACGCAGTTATTAAAATACATGCACACCCCCACAAAGATGTGTAGCCTGGCTGCTTTAGAGGCAGCTCACATTGATTCCTACACTGCTCCAAAGAACCAGTCGCATTCCGACATTCATAGAATTGGGGTACTGACCGCAGTCACCTGATCAAAAGGCAGGAGGTGGCACGCTTGGGCTACGCAAACAGCCACTAATAACTAAGCAGATGCCAGGCTGGGGCTTGGTCTCAGATCTAAGCCCCCCAGGTGTGGACATGAAAGGACCAGTGCCTGGCAGATACTTTATTTGGATTTGGGAGGTGGTATTTTGCCAGGTTCTAAGATGTATAGGCTACTGTTTTAAACTGGGGTAAGTGATGAATGGACTCCCTGTTAAAAAAGGATAAGTACTCCCTTCCGGGTCCAGAGCTTTAGGCCGGCCGGAGGGGGAAATTAGAACCACGCCCATGACGATTATTTCAGCATTATGAGGCGGAGGGGAAAGATTTCCCATCATTCTTATGAATTATTCGTTTTGGGTAAAGAAAGGGGGCGGGGGGGAAGAAGTATTCAGCATAAATGGTTAACCAAATTACTGGCCAGATGGTTCATTAGCATCTCCCGGTGGACACTGGCACAGTAAACAAACATCCCAAGCATTCTTCAGTACGGACCCGTTAAGACAAGCCCAACATTTGCAGAGAAACTAATGTGAGACGTCCATGTACTGTCAGGCCTAGTCCATAGCCTGGCAGCCATACGGGTTTCTGAAGGCAAAGATCGCTCCAGCAGAAAGACGCGAAAATCCGTCTTTCTGCTGAAAAAAATATTTATCTTCATACACACAGCGTGACAGTGGGAAAAGTAACAGGACTCATAGTTCTGAAATTTTTGCAAAAGCTCTAAAGAACAAAGTAACTAATGTGATTAAATTGCACAAATCTGTCTATGAATCAGACTACTGATCATGAGATCTAGACACTTTATAAATACCAAAGTGCAATAGGGCGACAAGAAACCTTTACAGACAAATCTTAATTAACTCTGCAAGACTTCTATTGGGGGGGGGGGGGGAAATTAATCCAATCCCGACGTGCGATTACCACACAGCAAGGACTTTATTGTCCATTATCCAAACCTGTGAAAACCTGGCGTCGGTGACCGTTGATCATTGTGAAGTAGGTCTAGGCTTTCTCCCGTTTCTTGGGAACTAATTATGTCGCGCGGGCCTTTTCACAAACGCGGATTCCGTGAAGCATGGGTTTATTTACATCAACAGGAGTGACGCTTGAGTGACAGGACGTGGGACGCGATAGAATTGCTTCCTAGTAACACTTGGTGACTTGATAGCTCTGGCACCGGCGGGTGGAAAGGATTGAATGGCACCCAGAAAATAGCAGAAATGTTTTGACCGATCAAGTGACGACTTCTTTGAAAAGCTGAACCGCGAGCGAGATGGAATGGACAAAGGCTGGCGGTGCTGGAGCCATTAATCCTGGGGCAGGAGCAGGGCTCGGGCAGACTCAACTCCTCACCCTGCCCCCAACCTGACCTGCCGCTGGGTGTCGAGTTTGCAAATGCGCAGACATTAGACTGTGCGCACAATCAGAACTACAGGCGCCAGGCGCATTTGGCTGTGCGCACAATCAGAACTACAGGCGCCAGGCGCATTCGGCAGGTAGCACAATCAGAACTACAAATAGCCAGACACATTCAGCTAGAAACCAATTACTGCTGACTCCACCAGTAATGTAACTCTGCCACCAGCTATCCAGCAATAAAAAATAAATAAATAAATAAAATAAAAATAAAAACCCTTAACCCAGCAACAGAGGGAAGGGGGCCCCATGAGCAAGTCCAAACATGCCAGCACCTTTGAGCATTGCAGCCCACTGTAAGCCCGTCTGCTCGACGCGTTCAGGAAGCGAGGGGTGGAAATCAGCCACAGATAGTGTGCTCAAACTAACAGCTCAGCAGCCTGAGCACACAGAACACAAAGAAGCGTGAATGGAGTAAAAATAGTCGACCTCGTCCAATCAGGCTAACGATTGCGAGGCAGAGGCAGGACGCCATATTACCGCAATCAGTCATTTTTAAAAATAAAACTTGTAAAACCACTGAGAGAGAAGGCACTCTATAGGAAATGCAGAATTATAAATGCTAATGTTCTACACAGAGTTGATTATTCTTATTTGGAGTTGCAACCATTTTCGCACAAACATGTGGAACAATATCGCCCTCTGCAGATGATAAAGGACAAACCACCTACAGGCTCTGAACAGATTTTGTGCTGAATGCTACACAGCTACATGCAAATAATGGGTAGAAAGACTCCCCAACAGGCAATTACAATATTTACTAAATCTAGAAGGAAATAATTTTCTTTTCCCAACAACTTAAATGTATTTTTGTAAGCAAAAAACTTGCACCATACTATTTCATTAGAGGACATATCGGTCCTCTATTGAAATAGTATACCATTCTAAAATATATTTACTATATTTGTAAATCTGGACTGCGCTGCACAAATAATGTATGTTTACACTCCAACAAGTAAACATTTAGGTTGAATTCAAGGCAGCAATTCTCCTTTAACCGCATACCTGTCTTGTGTCACATGCCCATAGAGCATTAAAATACCTACATGGGGTTTAATTATAATGTTTTGGGCACCCCAAACAGAGCGGCCATGATAAAAATTAAACATAATTACATTAATTAACCAAGTAAGAGATGTATAGAGAATATACACAAATTGAAATGCACAAATTCTGGCTGAAGTTAAGATCTGCCCATATTGGGGGGGGGGGGCATTAGCTAGCATTACCAAACCACAGCTAACTGGTAAACTGCAGGACACCGATTAGTATATCTGATGGGTAAAGTGGCTATATTAAAAACACAAAGAATTTAGCTAGCTATTATGTAAACAGAACAGAAAGGTATGAGAACATAATTTTATTTGACCAAAACATCTAGCTTAGTGCTAACTTTTCAGTTTCCTTCAGAAAGCTTTAGGTAGCAGGCAAAGTCAGCTCTTTTTGGTGAGATGGGGAACTTTAACACGGGCACCGTGGTCACTTCGGCCGTAAGGGAATTCCTGCCTTGTTATAGTCACATTAACACCCTGTGCTCATAAAACCTGAAACTGCTACGGATGGGTCATCCTCAGCCCGACTTCAGTTGTTCATGTCCACACCACAACATGGGGAATATAAAGACTGGTGCTGAGGGGGGATCAATATTCAATCTATGGCTGTGGGCTCAGGGCAACAAATTGCTCTGCTTAGAGAAGTGACAGGGGGTCTTCATCAGCACCCCACCCGTGCCTGCATCAAAATGGAGAGACGAGATAGAGGCGGCAGAAACGCTCACGCTGACATCCCTTACGGTTAGCAGGAATGGAGAAACCCTGCGAAACGCGAAAGAAAATATTTTTTTCTTGGTTGAACGACAAGGACAGCGCGTTCGGCAACTGAACCCTTGAAACATCGCAGCTTGCCTTTAATGAATGGCTTAGCATTGAACCACCTTCATTTGGTGACTCAGTATTCCGGCATATTTCAAATGTCTCTTCCTGCAATGTGTTTCTAATCCACTGAGCAGACGAGCTTTGCCAGCAGTAAGAAGATTTGCCAATTTAAACTTCAGTCTCTTGAGGCGATCAAGTAATGAAACACACATGTGCATACTCTCACGCACATAGGCCCATAAAAAGGGCCATTACTGGAATGGAGAGAAACCGTGTGTGTGTGTGTGTGTGTGTGTGTGAGAGAGAGAGAGTCAAACATTGAAGACAGATAACCAGTCCAGGACTGCATTACTTCGGAGATTAGTAAAAAAGTGATAATTTGGATGACTAAAGTTTTCCAGGATGCCGGACTAATTATCAACCCAAGCGATACAGAACAATTAGTGACTAGTGCAGCTGCCCTAGTTGCCCAACACCTCTAGTCCTGCATGCAAATAAAACATGAGGAAATGACCAGCAAACAAAGAAATGTTGGCAGCTGAAACTTAATAGCTCAGTTCTGGCTCATTGGATACGCGTTCGTCGCTTGCCCTCTTAAAGTGGAAGAATGTCGTGGAATCGGAATTATCTGCCTTATCTCTGAGAAAAGAAAAGAAAAAAACCACGGCCCTTCAACACAAGTCATAAAACTCAATATCCATCTCGTATAATATCGGTTAAGCATTCAATAAACCAATAGGGAGATAAGAAATGCATTTATTTTGTTCCCAGCTACATTATCAGACTTGGGTGACCTCATTTTCTGTATCAGTCTGTGAGGAGGGGGGGGCACCATAAAGCCACTATTCAGGCTGACTCTAATCGGGCATTTGTTGTCCTCGCGCATTGTGCCCCCAGACACCGCCATCAGCACTAAGGACAACAATTGCACTTAATCAGCCCACAGCACCAACGGCACCGTCCTCATCAGAGGAACCTGCAGGCAACAGTGAACGCACAGCGCCCAGCTGGCTGTCAGCCTCTCGGCAAAGGCGCGTATTCTTTCCGAAACCAGGCAACTGTCGCTCTCCCTCGGAAAGCCTCTTTGGTGTGCCACATGCAAATCTGAGGAGAGGCCCTGAAGAGGAGAGAGCTTTCATACAAACTCCAGCCCTCTGGCCCTCCTGCACACTCTAGGGGGGAGGGACTCGGTTTCAGAACTCACCAGGCCCCACAAGCACACCCTACACAGTGCACTGAACAAAAACCAACTGCAAGGCACAAGAATCACTTTTTTTGACTTTTTGATTCTGAGTGCATGCATCTTCTGAATGTTTGAACCATTTCCATGCAGAAGGCCATACAGCGACAACATATTTAACGCTCAACGCAAATGAGGAAGCCAAAATTTTAATAAAGAGTCAGAAAGGAAACACACCATCAAAAAGGGAATTGAAATTCCCAACGAAATTCAGAAGTGCTTTGTAGACACAAAAGGTCTTTTAGGATCACCCCCACCCCCCGGAGTGCTGCACTTCAAAAAGATACGTGCTCATTGGCACGCGAAAGGAAACGCACATGCACAATTCTCCAAAAAACGACGCGTATAAAAGGTAAATATAAGCATGGCGTGAAACGCGATGATCAGGCCGCGACAAAGCAGACCCCGTCTCCCACACACTGGAGTTTCCATTGAAACACAGAGCAGCGTGAGCGGCGGCGAGAACAAAGGCCAGGGCTGCAGGAACGCAGAGGGAGAAGCAGCCCGGGGGAACCTTCCCAGGTACTCCTTCCAGACAGCCTGCAGTGACGCAGCTTGCAGCACTCGGCTATGGAAATCTGCTCCGTCATACTCTGACTGACATTAATAACCCAACTGCTGAACCCACCAGTCGCTAATTATCAAAAGTACAGTCACATTTTGGACTCCACGGCAATTTGATCCCGGTTTAAGTTGAGTCACGCTACCCAAACTGAAAACCAATGGGACTTTGTTCCTGGACAGGGTTAACGCTGCAAAAATGATAATCCAGCAAGGGATCGAGGGGGCCTGAAACCCCTCCCAGTCCCCAAACAGCACAGCACATGCAGATCTACACAAGGGGCCCCTGCCAGGAGAAAAGCCTGGTAACCAAGAGCGAGCTGGAATTCCTCCTCTCACATCTGGTGCTCTGAAGTGGAGCCCCTGTGGCAAATAATGTGCACTGCCCCACCCCCAGCCCCACCCGCCAACTCAAAGAGGGCCCAGGGAACATTATCAAAACATTAAAAAAATGCTGGAGGAAGGGGGCGAGAGGAATCCGCCAGATCCTTCAGTGGCTGGCAATAAATCACAACTGCTCTGGAGCAACAGGAATTCAACACTCTGCCCCCAGTTCCAAGGCCCCCCCTCGGCCAGGGGAGAAACACGGGCCCTTTCTTCTCCTGATGCTACATTTACGCTTGCTCCGGGCGTAACCCTGCCACTCGCTGACCATCTAACAGAGATGGCCTTCATCTGGGCGCTGTCCTCCGCGGCTGGGCGAGGACACTACAATCACACCACAAAGGGTTTGATGCAGCCGGGAGCTGCCAGGCAGAAAAGTGTGCCTAATTGGCCATCTCCGTTCCTCGTCTGACATGCTGTACACACATAGCACTGAAATTTAAGAAGTTGTGTTCAATCACAAAAGCTGCATTCATCTTTGAAAAGGAAGGGAGAGCGTGAGAACGATCCAGTAACGGCTCTTGGGTTGGGAACAACGTAAACATCTTTCCGTTGATGTTATTCCAACGTGGCAGGTAGATAACGGGCTGCAACCGAGGGGCCTGTTCGAGCAAGATGGCTTGCTACCAGGCTTGGATCCAGGCTGACAGGTTCGCAGGTAAAAATAATGAACTTAGATTCTAAATGAGATGTGCTGATTAGTGCAAGAAGGGGAGTCTTTTAAAAAAAAAAAAAAAATTCTCAATCTGAACTTGACTGACGGACTTTAAACGAGGCCTCCCACGCAGTTCAGCTGATAAAGGCATTCAACCAAAAGCTGCTTGAGCCTGATTTTTCGGGTTTGAATCCAGCTAGCGTCATCAGCAGATTGTAACGGGAGAGCATAGCGGCGGCGCACGCTATGAAAATGAGAAAAATAATTGCCGATTCCAGATTCATATAAAAAGGAGACGCGCTTTAATTTCCACCGGCCAACTGTAGGGTGCCAGAAAGGAAAGGCTGGGATACAGTGTGGCCTTGAGTTGAAGGAGGTCTGGGACTGGCGTGCAGGAATGTTGCAGCACACAGAGTAAACTGCTCAGAAGCACTTCTCCAGACAGTCTCACAGACGCCTTCAGAGATTTTCAGTCCGGTGTACTTCAGCGCCAAGCAAACTGAATAGACAACTTCCATTTTATGGCCCTTTATGAAATTCTGCGTGAAGCACAACATTGTTGTCCTGGGCCCAGCAGAATACGGGATTGGTTCACATGGGGGCCAAAGCTTTTATAACCTGAACCAGGTGCTGTTTGCTGAGGAGGTTGAACCAAACGAAGGACAACTTGCCTCGCTTCATGCGGAAATAGGCCAGGCTGTTGCCTGCACACTTAGCCCAAAATGGGATTATTAGTCATTTGAAATGCACAAGGGTGCTGAAACTTTAATACAGAAATGTGCTCAGATCAGAGAACACTAATGATCCATGTGGAAAACACCATTTCACATTTTAGTCATTCTGCAGAAGCTCTTAGAGTGACGTACAAAGTTTACGGGTTAATGTGCAATAACAGATGACGAGCCAGCATGCCCTTTAGATCAGTATTGCAAGTCGGTACAAAGACAAAGGAGACAAAAAGTTATTAAACTCAACAATCGTGTCGTTAAACACTACATATAACAACATGGCATTAGAAAATGCCAACTGGCTTTTATACGTTTCAGCCCCCATGTCACATGTAGATCAGCTGGCAGAAAATATCATTACGACGGCAAAATCCTTTGTGCCGGGGGGGAACGGGAGTTCTAAATTCTTTTTAAGCGGCTGGAACAGGAGAACAGTGGACCCAATGTAACGTCAGGCTGGTACTACGTGCGCTCCAAGCACAATGCACTGTGCCTTGGAGCGGTGCCAGCAGCATTGTCTCCCCGTCAGTGGAGCCGTTCAGTGGGGGTTGGAGTGCAGCCACAGCGCAGCGTTTCACAGCCTCATGGCAAGGTGAAGGAGGTCTTAAATACAATTTTAAACCCCCTAACCTAGCGATCCACATGCATCACCACTGCACCGGTGGAACGGACACTGTTGAAAAGGTTGGGCTTCTATGGTGCTTAGCCGTTCCGTGGCGTCACCTACCCGTATAAAAGCACACAAGAGTTTCATGGCTGTTATGTGGTCTCCTATCACCAGGCCACTGCAGGACTGGACAAGGTGGTCATTAATAAAAATCAATTAGATATAGATTACAACATTTTTCTAACATATACATGGCTACGCATTTACAAATGGTTGGGAACAGATTATTATTATTTATTTTTTTTTAAGTTTCAGAATACCCAGAATTTATCTTTAGAAGTAAAAATGCTGGAGGCAATTATATGGACACGAACAATAACAAATGAACATGCTGAATAATTAACTAACTGAAGAAACACACTGAAGTTGCCACAACAGACACACAGGCGTATCAGTCTCCCAGCCCACCCCCTAAAGGAAATTTAAACAAGTCATGTTAAAACAAGACCAAGATTCTCACGCAACATTTCATTTTAAAAAACATTAAGGTAGTGTCAACATTATTCCAGCTGCTAATGCATCAGAATCGCTGTCGATTGGATAGTGAGCAGCCACTGAGGTTTAGGTCTTTACCCGTCCCATACTTTCTGGCATCTCAGACTCCAAGTGCTTTCGGCGCCTCGGTTTTGATTGAAACGCATTGCGACAGTAGAGAGAGGACCATATTACGGCCATCTGGATCACATTCAGGGCCTGTACTTGAGAGGCGTGTCAACCTAGCCATCTAATGAATGGATTTTAATCACAGGACTTCCCTGACTTCAAATGGGTAGAAAACAACCCACGATCTACAATTTAAACTTCTCCCTAGTAATGCTAGGCTACATGGAGATAGAATGTATGTAAGCAGCTCCCTTACAGTAGCCTGTAACTAACTCAGTAACTGATTCGCTCACCTGCAAAACAAGAAAATTGGGTGAACTTTTACCATCATTAAGCCACTGTTACAATTTTTATCAGGTAATATTAAAATTCTCCAAATTCCCCCATGCTCTCCAACACAGTTATCTTATACAATAGAGTGGATATGAATCCTTTGTTCTCAACGGTTCCCCTCTCTCCCCCCGATCTGCTCAAAAAACAAATTCACAAATTCAAATTTAAAAGGGGGAAGTGGACCAAGCTTCAGAGTTCCACACTGACTAAGAGGCCGAGAGAGGAGCCAGACCAAAGTGAAAGCAGAGAGACGTGCATGGACATGAAGCCATTGACAGCGGCGTAGTGATTTTGACAATTTCCAGGCTCTCTCTGTGTTGACCAGTGACTACGTATAAAAAATAAAAAAACATAAGGCCCTTCAATCTTCATTGAAGGCCAAAGGAATAAAGCGCTGAACAGGCAGATGAAAGCCGCCTGCAGCACGTATTGATCATTTAAATGATCGTCATGTTCTGAAAGCGCCTGGGAGAGGCCGTCTGAACTGCAGCTATATAACCGCACCTGTGGTTCTTGAACACATTTCTCATTTCGCTGAAAATTACAACAGCAGCCTCATCACTACAGGCATCCAAACACCTCCCCCTACCAGCATAGTCCTGCCCCTGGGCACGTCATAACCCCTGTTCCTGGGTGATGTCAAATCTAAAGACTTTACCCACCAACTGATGAAACAATACAAAGTCTAAATTGGCACCCTCTGATATATAAATATATAGATAGATAAAAGTCCACCAACAAGGCTATTATAGCCGACAGATATTTGAACGTCCAGTAATTAAACAATAGTAGTTTGTGTCCTGATAAAATGTCGAGGTTTTCTTCCTGCTTAAGTGTAAATGGGAAAAACCACTAGGATTACAGATTAACAGAATACAGTTAAAGAGCTGGGTCAGCCAACAAAAGAACAAGCAGCCCCACAGCAACAATGGAACCATTGATTCGCCGCTCACCTAGCTCTGTGTCGGAGTCAGCCTTTGCTGGACCCGGCGCAACAGGCAGGGGCCTGGGGGGCCTTGGTTTTGGTGTCGGGGGTGCCATTCTCTTCTTTCCAATGAACTCCACGTAGGTTCCAGGAAAGTCACCCTTCTCCTGTGTCGTTTCATTAAAACCAGGAAGCCAGCCGATCTCCTCCGGCCTCTCTTCGAACCCGTCGCTGTACCCGAGGGCGAGCAGGGCACCCTTGCTCACAAGCAGTATGTCTCCCACATGCAAATCAATGTCCTCTTCCCTCTCCTTCTTGTAGTCATAAAGCGCTCTGTACTGGTATCCTTCTGCGCTCATTGTGATATCTTTCTCAGAGACCAATACTCCAAAAACAAAGGCTCTGAACACACTGCTTATTGCAGCGTTTGTATTTTTTATTATTGATAAGATCTGGAAATGGTTACGTTCACTTAAAATTCTACGAATATTTTCTTTTTAAAAGGAAAGTCCGCTAATGCTCCTTACTGATCTGGTGGAAAAATGTCTTTGTGTCTTTAGTTCTTTGGAAGGTGGGTTACCGTGAAAGTCCTGTAATCAGCTGCACCTTTATGGTGCTTCTGATATAATGTGCCCATCTGTCTTGTGCCTGCAGCGGTAATCCTGAGAACACACCCCTGACCTGAAAGAGAGAGCAGACACTTTACAACACATTGCATTGGGCTAGCATGATCCAGAGTGACAGCTAATCAAGCACAAAAGAGAACCTCTGATTATACCCATAAATTGTTTAGTAGCTGGCAAACGGGCTGCATTGCCCGCAATCTAATTGAGTTTTAATTAACTATGGCAAACACTAGAAAAGACTAGAGCCTAGAAAGCTTACTGATATACCCGATTATATGAGTATTCATACAGCTAGATCTTTACTGAAGCAACTCAGGCTAAGATTTGCTCAATGGCGCAACAACCCTTTGGTGCCATTTCACCTTTCGAAAAAGAGCTGGGCCTGTTTTAAACACGGCCACAGCACATTCGAACACATTTCGATCGGGTTTTCGAAATACTAGTAAGTCAACTACAAAAGATTCGACTTGCTCAATTTTAAATCAATTCGTTTAATAAAAAACATTTAGGCAAAGTAATTTAGCCAAATCCAAGATTGCTTTGCATTTGAATAGAATTACAAATTATTCGTGTATTATTTGCCAGTAGTTTCTTGCAACTGCATATAATAAACCAAGAAGTTGCAATCAAAAGCTAACCAATTCAACTATATAAATACAAGCAACCATCGCTGAGCTCGATTTAATCGTTTCTGCCCAAAATTAAACAGACGTCGAGTCAACCAGCAATATAATTTAGTTGTGATGGTCAAACATTTCATGAGAACATCAGTTTGCGGGTCCAGAAATAACATTACGAGTTTGCTAGCACTGTTAGTCTTACTCGATTTAATGAAGAACCTCCTCGTTAATTTATCTGCGCAAATAATAATGTACTAATGCATCTTTTACTTATAGACATAAACAATAGAAAATACGGTTGTATGACGAAATGCATCTATTGGGTTTCGACTTTCGAAGAGGCCACATCGTCGGTTACAAAGTTAGATCGCAAGAACTACCAAGTTACTAACGTTCGCTAGACAGAAGCTAAACCGTTTACAAATTAACATGGTATAAAAATCCACTTCTAAGCAGATTATCTTAACATCGTCACTTTACTTAAATAACGAT
>JAOYSI010005521.1:0-13487 GCA_025775065.1 Hiodon alosoides
TAGAAGATATATGGTTGTGGATCTTAATTGTAGCTCGGGGATCCCCTGTGTTGGCTGGTTGTTATCCCAACCTACCTACCAATTAGGTCTGATTGAGCTGTTAACTGAATCTATGCCACTGGTCTGGGTTACATGGTACTTATCTGCAACGTGTAAATGTTACACATGTGTTTATTGCAGTAAAAAAAAACAATGTGTGGGTACAGGCAGGTATATTTTTAATTATGTATATTACACATATCTATTTTCTATAAAAGCATGAATAGTTTTAGGTACCCAACAAAAATGGGGTAAATGGCGGTTTAGAATGAACTGTCATTATTTGCTTGTATATTTTAAGGATACTAATTAGTGGAAATAAAACGACTTAATTCATTGTTTCATTGAAACCGAAAAGTGAAAGGTCTCTCTCTCTTTGTATGTAATCCGAACTAAAAAGTATGTGTGAAAGTTTTCACTATGTCCAATTTACCCCAGTCTACATTTGCTCAGTTCTGCTACTAATGACACAACTCTAAATGAATACTTGGTCCTTCTTAAAATGAAACATAACTACTAAATGAGAAGGGATTTTGAAAAGCCTGTGCATCCCTGCTGTTCACTGATGACGTAGGTATGCACACTGTTATAATTGAATGTGGACCTTTGTTCGCTAAGAGTCAGAGTTAATATACAAAATAAAAAAAATGTAATTAAGGCAGATTTGTAAGTCATTATCACGGGTGCTATAAAAGGGTATCTATGGACTGCAGCAAGCCATATTACAACAGATAAGCCTTTGAGAAAGACTGAATTTAACCTAAACGTACAAATGTGCTAATTGCCAACTGATTTCAGTCAAAGGCATTTCCTGAAGGGTTTAGAGTGTATGTTTGGATTCTACTCAGAGAATATGCAAATTGCTCAAGTTGGTTAATAATTCAGTTGACTACAAACTTAGAACTGTTCAAAATCCCGGTAAATTTTTTGGAAAAAACATAAACTGAGTAAATAAATTTGGCACACATTGCATCAGACCTCAATGCTAGCTATTTCCAGCACATATTCTCCTTTGTTTGAGAAGGAACGTTAATCTGAAAACTTTTTAAACAGTCGCGCACTTACAAGCACGTTTCCAATGCATATCATATCTCACATCTCAACCAAAAATACACGCCAGCAGCGCTGGAACACGTGGTATATTCCAAAATGTCATAGGAACAAAGCAATCCAGTGAATAAATAGTTCATTTTCGTATAATTGTCAGACGCGGCAGCATTAATATTCATGGCGGGGGCCGAGAGATCCGGCTGCCCGACCGTGCCGTGCGAAAGAGAGAGAAGTGAAAATGCCGAACGCAAATGAAACTTGACCTTGCAGACAGCTGTGATCAGTGACTTATGAGATAATTATCTCCTCACCCAGTCACGTCTGAGGCATCAAATGAAGGATACAGCTGCATTCGGGTGAAGGTGTCTTGTGTCATCGGGATTTGTGGCGTGGCGTGGCGTGGCGGGGCGTGGCGGGGCATGGCGTGGCGGGGCATGGCGGGGCGGGGCGGGGCGGGGCGGGGGGTATTTTCAACCAGACCAAGGCGTCCCGTATCGTTTACCGAGCTAAATGCCCAGACAATAGCTTCCGCAAGTGAGTGGCTCTCCGACTCATTGTCTCTGCCATCTCTTGGTGACCCGTCTTTAAATATTCAGGATTTATGAGCTTCATGTTAGTTTTTTTTTAACAACCGTTCAAACATCCATGAAAACGGAGCAGGAGTCCAAAAGTGTGCGGCCGCAGCGAAAGAGCGATAAAAGAGGATAGACTACAAGAACTGAATTGAAGACGCCAGCTGGAGCTATCTAGCCAAGGGAATCGTAGTCATTTCTCGGGCACCAGTGATTTCTCCCGCTGAGTTCCTATAACTTGGCTCCTCAGTTTCTTCACATTGAGCACTATTGTTCAGCGTTTTGGCCAGAAACAAGTTGCCTCCTCATTTTAGGTAGCTAAAATAACCCTCTGACTATTAATAGATGAGTGTCTTAAAATTTTATAAAATGCTGCATTCAAAACAATAAAACCAAACAACGTAAAACGAAACGGATCTAACGCAACAAAATATTTCACAGAACATTCCACATTTTTATTTCGTATTTTAAAAAAGAGTATTTACGTACATGTAGAATGTCGGGATGTTGACTTTTGTAATATATTTTCAGCCTTTTGGATTCAATGGTCTAGAGCAAAACTATAATCTTCTCCACAGGTTGAAATTCCCAGTTGCCCGGCCTCCAGAATGGCTTGGATGGTATAGGTGCTTAACTTACTGAGTCCTATGAGCTGGAGTGTGCCAGTTCAAATCCAGCTCATGGCATTAGCTAAACGTGACCGTGAGTGCTCACCAGTGGCACACAATTTAGCATAATGCGGTTTGGCTCTCGGAGGTGCACAATGTGGAAAATGAAACGAGGTTGGCTCGAAGGCATCTATGATTGGAGGAGGCTGTGTGCAGCGGTGGGAGTCATAGCGACGGGCTGGGATACATTTGCACAATTGGCAATTTCAAATTGGGGGGAGAAAAATAAATTGCTAGTTGACTGTCCATCTTGGCTCCTCTGCACTTTGACAAACAACCACAAATAAGTTCTGTCCCATATAGGAGACTAAGTGCGGATTGGAGGAGAGGCACGCCCCTCGATAACAGCACCGCTTAGCCAGCAGGGGCCTGGGAATCGGAGTTAAGCGTGACAGAAACCACAAAACGAGAAAGATCTCATGAAAATATGATCCCTTTATAATGGCTTAGAAAGGGAAACACTTCAGTGTAAAATTTCGATGTGAGATTTAGATTTAACCAGAGGCCTGTAGATTTCCTTCTGTCGAAACTTTGCCCTGGTCTTACACTATGCCTACAACTGTGTGAAAAACCACACTGTGTGCCAGACTATAGTGTAATTTATGGTCAATGGTTTGTTTTTAATGAATTGTATCTTTTGTAATCTAAAGTCATTGCAAAGTTTCTGGGTTTGCAGCTTCCGTTATAAGCATGCATAAGTATATATGCCCATGTGTTTTCCCTCACCTCCTGTCTGCTTTTGAAATTTACTAACAGAGCAATCCTAAAGGGTGGATCTGCCAACCATAAACAAACTATTCATTTTTTTTAAAGGAATTTGGGATTTCGCTGTCGCTTCTCGGCTCATCACTACAACTCCCAGCACCACATTCTGCGGGGAGGGTGAGGAAGAACAACCAGTCTCCTCCAATCCCAGTGACCTTCAAGTCACCCGTCTCTTACTCTCTGTAGGTTATAGAGCTTGCACAAGAGCCGAAAAAATACTTTTGCATAGAGGGGCAACGCTAAACTTCACTACTGACAAAAAAAGGGCAAACTCTTACAAAAACTCGATCGTGTTGCTACGTAAGTGTAACAACAGTGTAATAATAGCCATTCAAATTTTGCCATAATAAAGTTTGGTTAATAAACCCCAGGCTGAGACGGAGGCATCAGTATCCTCCGAATCAAATCAATAGCCAGCTCAGATGGGATTAGCTTGGGAAAAGACACATGCCTGCCCTGAAACATTATTTTGAATGCATTTCACAGTCAATCAAACTTACAAACCCTTATTCAACAGGCATGCAAGCTTATACAAGCTTACACTGTAGCGTCATTATGTACAGCAATGATATTGAGCCCTCATCTTTGTTAATGCAAATCACAAACATGCACATGATTAAAATGTCCTGAGCATGTATATATATATATATATATATATATATATATATATAATGTATAATGACAGAGTGTTATGCAATGCTATTGCTCAAGAATTTGCGTTTTAATGCTCTACACTACTGACCCAAGGCTTTTACGCCGCACATGTTACGCAATTGCAAGGCCCTGAACCTTTCAGAAACATTGAACAGCATGCAGCACAGGTGGGCTCCAGACTGCCTGACCTAATAACAGTAGACCTGAACACAGTAACATCGATAGGCTATGGGCAGCTGTTGGCCAAACAAAATTGAACAGAATAATGTTAGTGAACTGCTGTAGCTAGTACACAAGCTCACAAATACACACACACATACACACACACACACACACACACACACACACACACACACACGCACATGCGCACACACGCACACACACACACACACATGCGCACACACGCACACACACACACACAGACACACACACACACATATACAAAACCGCATTCTCTGTGCCAAATGTAGATCTCTGCAGGATTATCAGATTAGCAGCGGGGATTCTCACTGGAGAGATAAGATGGAGAATTAGAGCACCCAGATCGGTAGACAGTGTCTCTGTAGTCGACATGCTTGGAGTGTACTTGACCGCTAACCTCATTTTCGACAGCACCATACAGCCCTCTAAGGGCTTGGCTTCTGAGGCTGCTTTCAGGTCTCGTGACATCAATGACAGTTGCTTCTCTGTGAGCCATGCCTACTAGGACTAATCCCAAGACATAACCCCCAGGCTTAGTCATACTACTTGATAATATTATTTGGTGTATATGATTTTCCTTTTTCGACTGCGAAATAAGGTTTTTTAGTCACCAAGATCATATAAACCCAATATTGAAGATCATATCCATGCAGTCAGATGCCATGAGCCCTGAAATGTTAGAATATCACGAGGTGCAGCACAGAATTTGTGTTTGCACCGACTCACACAGATAACACAAATGTACCTTCTGAACAAACAAAGTAAAAAAAAAAAAAAATTGCACAGTATAACACAAATACAGTTTTAACGAAGGCCTGCCCCCAAAAAGGGACAAAATCAAAAATCAGGGCAATTCAGTAATACGTGGTTTTGACTGCAAAAGTTATGAAAAATTTAGAAGGGGGGGAGGGCGAAAAAATTAAAACTGGCATTAGATTATATGGAGCCCCCATCCTCACAGAAAACTAAACTGACTTTTTAATGCGGGTGGGAATGATCATTTTAAGCATTACAAATCAATGCTTATTTAGGCACTGTGCCTAAGAACATACAAATAAACACCGCTCACGAACATAACCCAAGTGAAATGCCCTGCCTCTGAACGCGAGAGAGGCTCGCTAACAGAACATTAAACACACTCTAAATGAGAAAAGGATTGAATGGCATGGATTAAGTGGTGCCATTTCCCCTTTGCTGGATCAAAATGCCAGCCTGCTCTCACATTAAAGATATGTCGGTAATTACTACAGTAAATGAGGGTGCGACTGCAAATATACCCATTGGGTTTACAGCCAGCGTCAATTTACAACTGCAGCATCCAATTGTAAGAAGAACGTTACATTATCAAACTATCAACGAGAGATACTGCATCCTTTAACAGCGTGACAGTGGTGTAAGTCAAGTCCCTCCTAATAGAAAACGCAACGCTGTTCTCACAGTGTCATTATTTGGATTCCAATGAATATGTTGTTGTTGTTGCTGCTGCTGCTGTACTGAAGTGTGTCTGATACATAGTTCTACTTATCCTCAATCTGCTAAACTCAATCTGTTTGTGCATCCAGAGAGCATTTGCACTCAGACCAAGAAACTCCCACCAAAGCATAGTCTGTTTTCACTTTCTAAAGTCTAGAAAGCAAATTTAATTATATACTGTATGTATGTATACACACACACACACACACACACACACACACATACATAATGACAGCCATATTTATGCAGAATTCTAGAAAATTCAAAAGCGCGCACAAACTTTCAATACTGTGTATGTATAGATATATATACTGCATCATGTGGGTTGCAGGGCGTGGCAGTATTCTCAGCCAGAGCCATGAGGTCTAAACAAAGCATGAAGCCGAATTTCAACTCTCCGACCAGGGCTGGTATGAATAGGATTTTGACTATTTTAAAGCCACTGTATTTTTAAAAGGAACGCTGACACCCTGTAAGCGTTGTATTTACTAGTACTCTTCAATGACTGCTTAATTAATACAGACACAAACGCTATAATTGTACTTCTAAATTTAAAAAATCAAGAGTGATCTGCAGTTGAATGTGACCACCTGCACAGCAAGGTAAGGGCCCAGGAAACTATTTAGCGACAGTGAGGTCTAAACAGTATTATTACTGACAAAATTATTAGCATCCTATCATTTACTACACAAGCTTGAACTTTAACTTCAGCCCAAGAAAGCGCATCAAAAATGAACCGCCAGCTAACATTTACCTCCTCTCACTGCCACAGCTAGCCCCTTTTTAAAAATATAACACCGACTCTCATTAGGAGGTTGGAACCAGCTGTGGCTAATTGGGTCGCGGTAATTAGAGAGCGGCGTGTGGGCGTGTCAGGTGGAGAGGGCCTCCTGCACCCAATGCCCTGCCACAGACGCCAAGGATATTTTATTAAAGCAAAGCTGACAGCCTACATATGTTATGTGGCAGTCACATTTGGGTTTTTTTCTTATTCCAGCTGACAAAACAGTCTCAGTGGCTAATTGCAGCTGTAGCTTTAAAAGGAGAAAAAAAACCCCGGTCTATTAGAACAGCAGTCAGTGCTCGTGTGACAACCTTTTGATTATACTTCGGCTGCAGTTCAATCGTTCATTGTGACTTCGCCAGATGTTCATGAAGTGACAGGCATGCGATTTTTCAATCCATCAAACAAAATGCACCATGGGGGTTTGACTTTGTTCACTTCACCTTTTTTTTTTTTTTTGTTTGGCACTACTGACTTTTTTTAATGATCAGTATACAGAAATACAACCAAATAGGGCCAAACGATCTATGGTATTACTTATGAGTAAGAAACCATCATCAAAATCTCGTCCTCTTTAGCTCTCACTGCTGGTAAATGAGAAATTGATGTAAGCATTAGACTGCATTTAATCATGAAAACCATTTTCTTGGTCAGACTGCTAAAGCACAGTACAAAGTTTGACTGAAAATGAAAGTGTGTGTGAAAATGAAAGAAAACAGACCCAACTGTTGCCCAGTTCAGTCGCCCTTTTGTTTACAAGATACACAATTTGGCGTGTGTCTTTGTGTGCAGGTGCATTTGAGAAAAAGAGATAATAGTCAAGAACAGCTCATACAGGCCAATGCTTTCATTATTTAAATGAACTTATATTCGATTGATGTTTTAAATGCAATTTATATGAATGTTTTTCCACCTGTCCTCTTCATCACTTGTTGGCTAACTAGGCAAAAAGGATATATTTTTTTAGCGGCTAAATTGCAGCTGAAGGAGTTGAAAAGAGCTTTAACTTGAGCCCAATCCATTGCTGTATCCAGTTAGATAACCAATGCATTGCCAACCAGCAGGCAACCCTAGAAGTCGACACAAGTCAGTACCCAGACCCTCCCACCAAACCCGGACTGACACTCTTGCCAATTGTACGGTGCTGCTTGGGACTCAAATAAAATGATCCAGATTCAGACCTTCAGATCTGACTCACAGGACTCAGGCTTTTGCAGGGCCAAGTGCCCTTGCTTGCTGAGGCACACTGGAGGCAGGAAAGCCCATCTGTTTTGACTGCTTACTCGACAATGACTGAATGGAGAAAAGGATGAATGGCTTTCCGGAACTATGACAACACGAAAGGCTACTTTGACGCTCTCAAAATAAATCAATTTAATACAGCCTTTACATATTTTGATAGTTGTCCATTTATGGTACTGACTATTTATTAGACATTTTTAGATCTATTTTAGCTTCGAAAAACTATAACTCCATATAAAGAAGTAGACTATCCCAGAACATACAAAATTGCCCAGATAAAAGATAATTTTGAAGCTACCTTGGTCAAAGAAACCGTACAACAGTAAACAGGCAGCCTCAGAGTTCCATCCAGTAAAAGTGGGAGGCTTGCCATCATCATCCACACATTGAAATGTTTGCCTCTGCTAAATGGCTTTTGGTCTTTATCACGCATCAGCATTGATTAATCAATATGGGACCAAACTGATGTTCCCTCGAGGCCCGCGCTGTCAGGCGTAGCACTGATCACCACTGTAAACATCTTTGTCGAAATCATAATGCAAAATTTCTTCACCTAGCATTTAACTGCCCTTGTCACCAACCCCCACTGATATCGAAAAAATCCCACCAGTCACTTCCTGCTTTGTCATTTTGTTTGGCAGTCCCACACATTCTTTAAAAACAACAAAAACATTTATCAATCTAAAAAATAGAGAAAAGCATGAAGCTTAATTACTTCAAAAGTCAGTGTAGAGACTCTAAGAGAACTCTTGTAAGAAACACAGTGTCCGTTGAAAACAAATTAGCATAGACCATGACAGGCACTCGCAAATAATGCAAGGGGAATGGTAAGAATTTACTGTTTGCACCTGTTTTTATTTTCAATCATCACAGAACATATTTTTAGCTTTCCTTTTTCTGGCAGCCATGACAGTACACTTAGTGTTGTTTCAGTACAACAAGCATGATTGTCAATGTCAGTGTATTAGCAACAACTGATTTAAGCACTTTCAGGACAGGTTTTCAGGTAAAATTTAGTTTTTAGGAAAAGAAGATGGTGTTACATCTAAACAGCTTCAATTGTGGATGCTTGGGTAATTTGTGTATAAATATGGATATGACTGATAACTTCTTTGTATTGCCAGTAAATGAAGCAACGCTGTTTTGGAGACGGCCAACTTTGGGGCAACTTCGCCTCTCAATGTTTATCCAACCAATCAAGCTATGTTGGCCCAAAGTTTCTGGACTATCTGGGCGTGGCAGTTATAGCTTAGCCCATGTTTACCGTTCAATATACAGCAATGGCCCTATCACACTCTGAATGGTAACAAGACTCGTACCTTAGCCATTACTTCACCATGAGATTTTATGTTCTTTTATGTAAAGAATAGCTTCAAAATGGGTTAATATTGGCTTTTTATTAGTTGGTTTACAGATACATGTGTTTGACTGTCACAGGTAAGGTTAAAATCCGATGATGTAGTGTGGGTATTGATACTTAATTTAATTAATGAAGGACAGCTCTTGGTGAGTAGTTGGAATTTTTTGATTTCTCAGAGTAATTAGTCTATCAATGCAAATGCACAAGGCCAGCACTGTACACAGCTGTCGTACTGCATCTCTGAAGGCGAAATAATATCCAAGATGCGCCGAAATTCACTAAGTCATACTGTATCTGATACAAACACATTTTAACGACGCCAAGGGTGTCTTGGTGATGACACATTCTCGTATGGACTTTTTCTTGACGACTTCGCAGCATAACCAACTCAGTACTCAAACGCCGATATATTATAGGGACGAACCACAGACTAAGAACCGGATGCAATGTATCTGTGTGGCACGCACCGTTTACAATATAACCAAACCGACTCGTCTATTAAATTCTGACGTTACCTGTCGCGTTGACGTAACAATGAAGAAAATATCCAGACACTGATTTCAGAAATCCACCCAAACCAGCACTCTATCCAGTTTTACTCTTATAGTTACTTATAAGTATACAATTCAGAAATTATTGTATAAAACATAACAGGAAACAGCGAGTGTTACGAGTCTGGGTATCTATTAAAATCTAAATATAAGTCGCGTGCTAGTCTTTAGAACACATAGACATCGATGAAAAAAATAAAGATAAACCAAAATGTAATAAAAAAAAAAATGTAACATTTTGCTTTTGTCCGACATACAATAATCAGGTGTGCGTGTGTGTAAACGCGTCTCTATTTTGTACAAAAATGACCATGGTGGTTATGATTATAAGCAAACCCCCTACTATAATAGATTCCAACGATTCCTTTGCACCTCATTCTGTGATCCATATATACCGACGAGTTTCGACTCCAAGCGCTCTGAGCATTATTCCACGCAATTAAAGCTAATTTCTTGGGGGGAAATACTTAACGGTTTCTGGTATTGTTCACTTTTAAATATATGTCTCACGCCAAAATGGAAAACCGTATCAAACTTTCTGATCAAAGCAGCACATTCCTAGATCCCACTATCTTATCTCAAATTCTTGTTTTGTATTACTACTTTGGCCTTATTTGTTTAAGTATTTTGAATAAACTTTTGGAAACTTGTTTTTAGATCAAATATGCAAGTTTAGCGTATCTGCATCTCTCGCGCAAAAGGCAAAAAAAAAAAAAAAAAAAACTTACCTGACATATGGACGATGAAATTGGCCTGAAGTATAATGAATATTTCCAAAATAACATCCATTCTTCGTCTTTCATTCCAAGTACATTAGGCACAGAAACGGCTATTAATTGCAGACTTCGGTTCTTCCCTGTCTATTTCCCGTTGCACATCTTCCACAAGGTATTTCCCACATCAAACACATAGCAGATTTATCCCGAAGACGTGACGCCGTGCTTCCAAAAGCACAACTCCGCACCGGCTGGAATCCAGTCCGATAGGAAAGTGGGGGACTATCCTTAACACAATGAGTAAATAACTGTTCCAATGTGCCCCACGACGCCCGAGCACATGAATGTAACCCCTTCCTCTGTAGTTTCCAAGACGATTGGTTTCAATCCCGCCCCATGGTAATAGTGATTGGTAGCCTTCTGACCCTGAAACGAGAGAGCGCAACACTGAACAAAGGCGAAGCTATTTACACAAGCTGTAAAGCATAACTTTTATATAGAGGCAATGCTTTAAACTCTCGGTTAATTTTAATATTGGAATAATCAAAAGAAACACACAGAAGACGATACATGCAACTGCAAGGGGGCGTACGTCCCTCACATCTGCACTAAGTGAAAATATACCTAACTGCACGCGCACGAAAACACCCACACCCCGCACGCATACACGCACTTAAATGTGCTTAAATTATTTTTTTGAGTTTTTAAATCGTAACGATACAATTGGAAACGTCACAAATTTTTACATACACATACTGCATACTTTTAATCAACTTTTATATTTCACCATTACCAGTTTAATAAGCCTGGACTGCAAAGATAAATGTATTATATATTCATAACCTGTTTCTACTAAGTCGGTAGCATAATGCATCTAATTGTTCGATTAATATAAACAACAAAGTAGTAATAGTAATGACTATCGTAGAAAAGAAAATCTAAAAGTATTAATAGGAAGTATAAATTACTCCATAGGTCAGTAGCGTCATCCTAATGTGTACCCCAGTATGCTACGCATGTAAAATCATTCGGCAATGTTAACGTCGTGCCCCGTTAACATAGGTATTACTGTGCTCGTTTATTTCAGTAATGTGGTGTCAATTCGTCTTTCTACACTCTCTGACGCGTTCTGATCGAGCAGAAATTATATTTAACCCATTTATAACTCCGTATAGAGACAATTAAACGAATAAAAACACGTAAATGTTAGCAAGATACAGTGCACTGGATTACGCCCGCATCTGCCGAATAGCCTACTTTACTTACCGGTCCGTTTTTCAGAAAAAAAGAAAGAAAGGAGAAAAAATTTATCAAGGAATGCAAAACCCTGCAGTTATAGGGACGACGGTATTATTAACAAAAATAAGTTCCAAACTGTTTTAAAAGCAAAATGACCGCAGTATAGTCCTCTTTCTTCCTACCTCTGGAGTTGGAGCTTTGCGGCAGGATGCTGTTTCGGGATGCTAAGGGCTCCGAGCTGAACGAGATAAGCAGCTTCAGAGCGCGCAGTCCCGTGACGGGTTGCGCGTCCACGCTCTATTGGCACAGGTACCGTATCTGAAAGGATGGACGGGACTACTCGACGTTGTGAGCTGCCGACATGACTCATTTCTCAGAAAACTCGTCGGATACCGATTATAAACAACCTTAAAACAAAACACGTTTTAATTTATGTTTTAAACGAACACTTCTGTTGTGACATTAATTATGTAATTTCGCATGCTTATTTCATGATTTGAAGCGACAAATTATATTCTACATCTCTCAACAGTGTTTCAAATAGGTATTTTATCTATATTTTCACCGGATTCGACATTTCTTTTTCTTTTTTTAAATATTTAATTTATTTTTATGTTTGTGTGTTGTATACCGGTACCCAACGAATTTCACAAACTGATTAAAAAAATACTAACACGAACATTGTGATTTTTTGATAGCCCTACGTATCCACGGCAACTGTCACCTGCTGCTCTCACTTGAAAGCACTTGTTACAGACGCGACAGGAGGACATGTCCAACTGGAATATGTCAAGTTTTACCTCTAATACAACCACGGCACTTAGGTGTTCACTTGACAAGCGAGGTATAGTGGTCTGTGTTTATGAGTTTTCTGTCTTGATTTTCACCAAGCATGTCATTCGGTAGGTCGAATCACCTCGTAATCGGTGACAATTTATCATCTGACCGATAAGATAATTGCGCCTTTATACGACGGTAAAAGTCACTTCAGAAAAACGTGGAGAGTTAGATGCCAATGCTCTCAACGCTGGCAACGACTGCTTCTGACTAAACCCCTAGAGAAGTGTAACGAGCAAACTGTATTTGCATGTAAAAAGAACGTTTATTGACATAATGTCCTGTCAGGCTGTTACGTATATTACATATTTCTCATTTTATTTGCAAATCTCATGACGTGCGAGTCACACAGGTAGAGGCAATAAAGTCATCGGCATTTCAACACGAAACGTCGTGAGAGTTGTGTAACACAACATTGGGTTTCTGATCCTTCGATGTTGTCTGTGATGCAATTTTTAAATTTAATCTCAGTACAAAACCGATTTATAACCTTTCGTGAACTGCAACCCAGCCCATGAAGAGAAACCTGATGATTTCCAACTCTCAGAAGAAACGCTTTTTGATGACATTCCAAGGATAAACTTCACTGTGAAGCTAATGCCTGGAGTTTAGCTTGTTGTTTTCACAGCTGTGGCAAGCTTTTATAGTTTTTTTTTTTTAATTCTTAAGTGAAGTTTATTTTTGTTGACATGCTCTGTGTATTTCAGTTGTGCGTTCTGTGGATATGGCTCCTTGCCAGATTCCATATGGGAATGAGCTGGCACATTTGGTAATTGGGGAGTTATCACCTGCACCTGGTCCAAAATGTAATTAGGGTCAGGTGCAGGGATTCAAGGAGAAGCGTGAAGTCTGGCGGTAGTATGGAGTATATCTACACCATTACGCATCTATAGCTCAAAAATTGTTGGAGGAGATAATTTTGGCACTAACATAATGTTCTCTCAGAGTCTGAGAAATTCCAAGACTTCCGTGCTCATGTGTATGCAATTCATAGATATACCTTTTACTTATATAACAACATATATTATACAATTATAATTTTTTATGCAGCGTAATCATTCGACCATTTATTTTCCTATAAATTTGTTCCTGTTTCTTGTCCTTTCCCTGGGTATGTCGAAGTAGAGTGACAGCTCTGTCAGCTGTATGCAGTTGGTCAGCCTTGGTTTACAAAGGGCATTTGACAAATGCAGAATAAGAGGAGCGAGATGTAATCATGGGGGGGGGGGGGGGGGGGGCGGCGCCCGCGCCGGCGGGCCGCCCGCGGCCACCCCGACCACCGGCGGCGGCGGACAGAGGAGGGGGGCGGCGGGGGAGAGAGGCGGGGGGGGGGGGG
>JAOYSI010005523.1:2317-13486 GCA_025775065.1 Hiodon alosoides
GCCCCCCATTTAAATTTTTTTTGTTAAAAAAAAATTAATTAAACGTTTTTCAAAACCCCCCCCCCCCCCCCCCGCTCTCTCTCCTTCCCTACTTGTTACTAAGGCAACATGGAAGAATTTGTCATCACTACGTCACAGCAGCATCTCTTTAAGCAGGAGGACAAGTGCAGAAATGACTGGATATTTTAAAGACATTGATGTCTTGTCGCACATTTAACCTATTGTGGGTTGCATTTGAGATCACACTAGAAGTATGAAGAAGGCACATATTTGTTTCACTGCCTTTCTCTTCCATAGGCTTCAAAGTTGTGTTCCTCTGTGTGCTGCACTGTGTTTCTCAGCAAGGACATCTTTAGAACAAAAAGAACACATTCGCAAGAAAACTCTTTGTCCAAACCTGTTTCAGTGAAATATGTGAGGCACAACAAGGTGATCTTCTTGTCCTGCTTGATTATGGGTTCATGGTAAGTATAAATATGGCAATATCGTAACCAACATGACTTTGTTATTCATTAAACAAATAATACTGTCCATTATAGTGAGGCCTACAGAATTAGACACATACTGTATATAAAAACATGTTGGTTTGGTTGTCACATGATAAACAGTGAGAAAGTACTTTAATCTTTATTCAGTAAGGACCAATAGTCAAATCTGCTCAGATCGGGCCAGCCTGGCCGAAAGAACACCTCCCATTTAAATTTCATTAAAGTGAGATGAAAAATGAAATCTTTCAAATGAAAGATGAGAAAACCGGATTTATTCACCAGTAATATACATGCATGCCGCTGTGTGCTGATACGTGTATTATTTTGATTGATGAATCTATGCATATTGGAGAGAAGAAGACTGGTTGCTATTTCAGCTAGGGATGATCGATGCCATTGAGCGTTGAAACAAGAAGATGCTCAGGTCCAGGTCAGGTCCAGGAGTTATTCTGGTGTAGGTTTATGGAACAAATTATTGAATTGTACATGTGTGTGAGTGTGGCTTGATGTTCAAAGATGGACAAAGGAACTTATTCTATTACTTCTGAATGGGTCATGAAATCAAAATTACATTTATGTATCGTACATTCTCATTCTTGTGGTCAAGCAATGTCTGTTACACTGTGGATTTCACCTCGATATTTACCATTATTTAATTCCCATTGTTTGTAAGCATCAGTTCCTCTGCAAGAGCAAAGTACATTACTACGAAATATGTGGTTCAGGCTGGGACACAATGTCCTGTCACTAATGGTTTAAACAGCATTGATGTGAAAGTTGAACATCTGTGGGGAATGCCCCCTGGCCAACTAACATGGCCGCCTGACAAAGCAGGATCACTTCAGTCAATAAAGATGGCTACATGTTTCAGAAGGACTCAGTTATCTTAGAAAAAAGGTCATTATTTGGAAGAAATCAAAGTTAAGTACCGATGTTGTTCACCAGAAGCACTGCAGATTAATTAATGGCACTGATTTGCAAATTAGTTTTAACTAGCAAAGTGTCTGTGGCTAATTAATTTTAAGGATGGCAGTATTGCACAGCTTACACGTCTGGAATTGTACATCAATGAAGCATTAAAAACTGCACAAGATAGCTTAAAATTTTAGCAGGTATAAATTATGTAAAGGGCCTGAAAGGGGCTATCAGATAACTGTATTTCAACCCAAGCAAAACAGCGTGTGGTAGGTAGGCCCAGTTGAAGAAGAAAGAGAAACTTTAAATTGCCTTACAAAATCACAGAGACTTTCTTCTCAGGGAGTGTTTACTGAGCTCAGTGGGACATGAATGTAAGCATGCCCACTACATTACTGCTGGCCTACACGGTGAGATCAGAAACCCACTCGGTGTGAACATTTTATCTATAGATGCAGCCTCTCAATGACCTCTCAAAACAGTGTCATGTTGTTAAAGGCTACGTTAAAAGTGCATTCACTTCCACTTTGATTATTCTGTGTCACGGTGCTGTTAATTTACGTCTGAAGCTTTTTAGCTTAGCTTAACATGGTTCATGCAAATAACCTTTTTCGTGTGACGACAAAATATATACACCGTTCTGAATCTGGCAATAGCACTAGATCTCAGTGTTTGCGTGTGTTCATTATCACTTTCTAAAAATTTCAATAAAAATTCAAAATTAATCTTACTGAAATTATCATTGTATTCGTGCTACGTGTTACAGTAACATATAGCATGTACAATGAAACTTTCTCTGTTTTGATGAATAATACTAATTAATAAAAATTGTGACGATTGTATAAAAAATTAATCAGCGGAACATGTTAGTAATACCTCGTTTACACTTGCAAATCTGAGGCAGAAGTATGTAATATATAATTTGCTGCATGTATGACACCATAGCATTTATCGCACAGCAGCGATATGAGTGACTTCCGAAATTTTGGGATTTCTAACAATGGCCAGTCAAAGGGTTAATGCCTTACACCAAGTTTTCTATTGTGTGCTTCTGTCCACCGGTGCTCTTAAATGAGAACATCTTTCACTGTGTTTTCAGGACTGAAAAAACCCTTTGAGAGACTTCTTTGTGACATGTTAGCAATTCCCGTACTCTCTGTCACTAAAGCACCGTCCAAACACCAGCAATTGCTCCACATTTAAGTCGCTAGAGTCTACTCTAGTGGAAATACCAGATTTGAGGTTTCAAAGTTGTTTTATGGATTGCTAGGGAAAGGCTTTCATGCCGAATGGAATGCCTGTGCTCTGTATGTCTATGGTCTGCATCAGTAACAGTCTGAATTTTAAAAAGAAATCGAAAATTTAGCATGTCATTGGGAAAATTTAGAAAAGTAGCAAACATGAATCCAGTGGACCCAAGGAGGTACCAACCACCAAACAAAGGTCAAATATCGCCACCAAGGCATCGTAAAAGGCAGTAAGAGATAACTCATAAATCAGTGATAGTCCACACTTGAAAGGGAAGAGTAAAGATTTATAAGTTGAAGCTGACATTTTATATTTAATTAAAAAGGTAATAGGCGTTTTAATACAAATAGCATCTCTCTACATTTTCCAACACTTATCCAACTTATCACTTCAACTCCTTTTTGATTTCATATTAGAATTAAGGAAATCACACTCAAGCCTTGTAGGCAAACTTAAAGACCTTAATACTGGGGAAGTAATCAGCTCCTAGCAGATGCGTTATGTAAGTTGTTTAAGTCCTTAAGCAATATAAACTGGGTCTACAACTGAAACACAACCCAGAATTCTGAAATGGATTCTCTTTCTTCTGAAAGAACAAAGAAATCTTTAAAGCGCCGTTCTCCGTTTACCAATTCTGATTGCTACAGAATGCCTGCCAGCTATGCACTATGATGAGCTGGCCTTTATTAAAGCTCCTTTGCAAAATCATACAAACATTTATTTATTTTCTTTTTAAGAGCATATTCTCCATATCTTTGAATAAAATTAACAGCGTCTGCAGGTCATACAAAAGCTTTGGATGTAGGTGTAAAAGAACAAAACAAACAAAACTATATTAAATGCGACAACACCTCTTGACCGACCTCACTTTGTTGTTGCTTTAAAACTCGTAAAGTAAATTAAAAAGTGAAGTTGGCCAGAGAATAGTAAAATGAGAATTATACTATGATAAAGAGAATTTTTCTACCTCAAACTATACATTGTAGAATGTCATTGTTTCTAAATTATCATCAACACTGATAAACAGACTCCTCTAAACATGTTGTTATCAGCAAACAACAGCATTGCTGTCTCGAATTAGCAACACTAGCTCAAGCCTATGGCATTCACTGAGATAGGCAAACACCCACTAGCGTAGCACCTTAAAAACAGAATAGCACCTCCATCTACCCTGAAATGACCCATATAAATGATCAGTGCCTTCTCTCTTTCTAAATTTACAAGCTGCACAAAGTCAGTTTTGAGCATTACTAAGTAATGCCTGCTATTTACCTATCAAGGCCCTGTCTGACAAAAATACTGTATGTTTGCCCACCTGCTGGGTTATTGTTGTCAGCTGTCAAGAACCTTGACTGACAAATCGTATTATGTACCCTTTGTTTGTCTAAGAGTATTTTCCAGATGGTTGAAAGTGCTGATGGAAAAATTGGTTTATGGTTTCTCTGAGGGCACTATGATGATCAGCTAATGATGTTATAATTATGGCAAAAAGTATTACGTGACACAAATACTATGAATATATTAACATATGCATAAAACTGGCTAATTCACATATTATTAGCTGGTAACTTGAAATAGCCGGTAATGTCACCTTGGAGTTCTCTGATTAACTTGTAAACCCAAGCTAGGTAGCTTCAAAGCTTGGTATTAATCTGACTAAAATTAGAATTAGCTATATATTAAGCAATAATTACCTATTCTCAAACCATTAAATAGTAATAAATAATTTTAAAATAACATTTGGGCGCTTGTATATAACTTATAGGTTAAATAGAGAATTCTAAGCCTTCTTGGGGGGGGCTAGGAGCCATCCAGTTTTGGAGTAGCTTACCACATTTTGCTCGGGAATCAGACACAGTCTCCATCTACGCAGAAGAAGGGTGAGGTAGTAGTACAATTGGCATCCTCCGAACCACTTTTGAGCCACCCATCACTTTACACTTTTCAGTCTACACAACCACTGGAAATAATTACCATCAGAAAATAATGACACCTAAGTCATTTCCCACTTAAAGCATTCTCAACGGTAGAAATTGAAATTAATGTTCAGGTATTTAAGTCTGATTCTTCTGCTCACCATAGGGAGTACACATAAACCAAGATAGCATTTTATGGCATAGTTCACCTACATAGGTCCCTTATTTTCTATTTTACTGCCGCATTGTCTGTGATTTTAATCTCAATAGCAGCATACAACCTTTCTAGGGCAACATTTATCCTCAATTGGCGTTTTAGGCAATAGCAATGCTTACAATCCTTGAGAACATAAATGCCAGCTTCTCTTTTTTTATCCAGATTTTCCTGACTGAAAGTCCTAAGGGCTTTTAAAGGCATATAGGTTTCACAACTGATAACATAGGGTGTGTCTATGTTGTGTCTTGTTCGTTATTTAGAAATATCCTGAATTCAGTGTACAGTATCTATACAGTCCAGAATCATACTCCTAATCCTGCAAAGACTAAAAACCTCGGAACGTGCAACAAACAACGACAGGGCCTCACACTTCAACCTTAACCTCAAACTAAACTTAACTCATATCATACACCCCTGAGTAGCCAACAGTTAAATGTTAGCCCTGGTTTCTCATCTAATATCAACTGTTAAATTTCAGCCCTATTTTCTCTTCTTTTCCAGGGAGTGCTTATGATACTTCAGGTACAGTGTCTACAAACTATGATATACTTTGTAAATCTGTCTGTATATAGTATGTGTTCCTTTCATTGCTGTGGTGTTAAACGAGAATCGTACTTGCAGTGGAGAAAATTGTTGTGGGAGAATTTCTGAGGTGTGAAGACTGGTGTTGAAAGTTATTTTCATGTTCCAAACACTTAAAAAAAAAAAAATGCCACGATTCCCAATTTTTAAAGGATTTTTATGCCAATAGCATTTGTGGCTGTACTTCTACCCCTGAAAAAAAAATATCAGCCTAGACAGCCTTTCCTTTTCATGAGTAAAAGAAATAAGATACAAAAAAAGAAAAAAGAAAGCGCTATAAAAAGTTTATGAAACACAAATAGCGGGTTGTCATTTGGTTCCAGCCTATATTGGTGTTTTTAAGCGGACAATTACTTTATTTTTTGCAAGTTTATAGCATGCATCATTGCATTTCCATTTTCACAAATGGGCAATCCAGATATGAACTTCCTTTTGTTAGGTCTGAGGAATCCGTATATTACTCTGGAACCAGGGCATGTTCTACTTTTACACTATCATAACTTTTTTCATGAGATTGTCTGAACGTCAACCTCTTTGGAGTGCTATGGGTTACAGTAGGCATCACATGACAAGGAGAAGGCATGTGTCCTCATATATGCGTTAGAAGGGAAGGCATATCGACAGTGCCTTGCTGGTGTGTATTTTTGCTGAGCTCCAGCCTTCAGCAGCTCTACAGCCTTTCTCAGTGGGTGGCCTGGGAGTACTGTGACTAATCCAGTGGTGTTTGTGCAGCAGGATTGAACACACAAGAAATGGATACTACTTCCTGTCTCCTGCAGCTCCACCCCTTAGCCACTCAATGCCTCCAATGGACTTCTGACATGGAAGTAAAAGCTAATTGGTCCTCCATCAGTGTCAGACTGAGTGTGAAAACATACACTACAGTAATAGGGCTATTATTGCTTTTATTATGCTTTTTGAAATGGTACATCACTGGCAATGATCAAAGTCAATCACGAAATAAAGGCTCTGTTGTTGGTGTGACTTTTTACTTTTGAGAGATCACAGTGCAGAGGAGAATTTGAGAGGAAAACATGGGCAATAATACACACTGGCCGACACCCCTCCACACATTCATCCTGGTCCGGAAGAGCTTTTACATTGGTTGGTTCATTGTTCCCAGGTTTTGCACCAAAAGGTTCAATAAATATTTCCTGCCATCGGCAATTTGGTGGCTTAACAAGCATTAATAATTTTGGTAACTGTGTTGTGACCCAACCTCTCAAGCAGCTCTAAGACAAGCTCAGGCTGGCCCTGACTGACAGGCGACCAGACGCGCCGCACTCACAGTCCGGGTCTCACCTACACACCGGAGCGTGGTTTCGAACATAAGATCGCGCTCAGGTGACACCAATGAAGAGACTTTAAAAGAGAGAAGATAGGGTTTAGACTGAGAAGTTTATGTTTGGTGGCAGGACTTTGTTAATTTATTTTGTAGTTAATAAATGCTAAAAAGCAGTTTATTTTGGATTTGTCCTTCTTTCTTTTTGTTGTTGTTAATAACGCCTTGGTGTGCTACAGTCACTTTAAGCCTGTCACCCTATTAGCCATCTTTCATTTATACATGAGTGTTTGTTATCCTATCCACGTTGGCCTTATTGGGGCTTTTGCCTCGTTTTGTTTGTTTAAATGATTTTATGAGTTTAATGAGTTTAACATTTGTTCATTGCAGTGGCTGTGTTGGCCAAACCAATTTTCCCTTTAGGGATTGATAAAGTATCTATCTAGCTTACAATAAAACATTTTCCAACATTAACAGCAGTAACCTTGAAATATCCGTTGTATGAAGCATATACAGACAGTAAAGATAGAAGGACAAACCAATGATAAATAAACACAGTTTATTAATTAATTAATGGGACGCTTTAGCTTATTAATACGGTTTCTGCAATTAAATTTTCAGCAAATCAGAGCTCTCAGGAAACACATTTTTTGGGTCTTATCTGCATCTTATCTGCGACCAGCAGTAGTGCTAAAAATGCCAAAGAAAAAATGGGGGGATTTTTATATAACAGAACTGAGCTTAGGTCAGGATGCTAATTGTCTCAAGCCCGCAGCTCAGCACAGAACAAAACCATAGACATCCAAGCAATGGTAGTAAGCTCAGCAGTTGATGAGGGGAGACGAATATCCAGCAATGTAGACTTATGTCAAACATAAGACAAATTCCCCCCACAAACTAAAGAAGTGTTAAATATTATTAAATATTCCTCTCTGAACTGAAAAGCAGCGCAATTTGCAGTTTGCCATAGTTTTGATTTGGTTGGTCAAAAGTCAAGGTAATACATTTTATTTATTAGACAAGGCTAATTAGAAAATGAATACTGTATTTAGAAATGACCTCAACAGTCAACCTTCAGTGCTGTATAGTAAATTATAGCTCAGATGTGTACTCCCATCTATTCTGTTGGAAAAACTGACATACATAAGTGAAGGGAAGCATGTGACTTGCAGCTTTATAAAAAGTTATAAAAGCCTATATTTAAAAATATTAATACAGAAAATGTTCCTTGCTCACAACGGTTAGTGCATTATGCCTGTCGGTAAGAGCTTTAACATACAGGTTCTGTACAGCACCATGTCTGTGGTATGAGCTTTAACATGCTTATTTTCCATCTGAGTAGAACAAAAGCACAACGCTGTCAACAGGAGTGCCACAATTAATGTCTTGTTTTCTATTATTTTCTATTAAGTATTGTATTTATCCAACCAATTAAATAAAATAGCTATTAAATGCAGTCATTTAACCCGCAGTTAGCGGGGTTGTCAAAGTTTTGATTAGAGGATCCAGTGTACTGAATTTTAAAATTACTTGAGATCGTCCTGCTTCCATAGGTAAGCATTAACAATGTGCTATCTCTCTCTTCCGAGCAATCGTGAGGCATCCTGCACTTTCGCCACATCAACCAGTGGACCTTTAGACTGGACTCCACCCATCTGTGCCCCCAGCGCTCTCCTCCGGATATTACAATGTTTTGGAACTCCTCTACTGGAGGTCATCACACACACTATGGACATTAGATTGTTTAATTCAGCTCCTAGTGCCGGCCAGCGGAGGATGGGCACCCCTTATTAAGCCGGGTTTCTCTCAAGGTTTCTTCCTGCCAGCCTAGGGAGTTTTTTCTTTGCCACTGTTGTCACTGGCATGCTTTTGGGGGGTCAGGCCTGGGACATATGGTATTTTTCTGTATGTAAAGCGTGACATGGAAGCATGTGAAAAGTGCTTTATAAAAATTAATTGATTGATTTATTGATTAATTGACTGTGCGGACATTGCAATTTATTGCCCTGGCCATATCTGCAGTCCTCATGCCTCCATGCAGCATGCCTAAGACATGTTCACGCAGATGAGCAGGGACCCTGAGCATCATTCTATTGCTGTCATTCAGTGTCAGTAGAAAGGTCTCTTTAGTATCCTAAGTTTTTGTAACTGTGACCTTAATTGCCTACCGCCTAAAAGCTGTTAGTGTCTTAACGACCGTTCCACTGGTGCATGTTCATTATTTGTTTATGGTTCATAAGCATTGTTTAAACCCTTTACGATTATCTTTAAAGTATTTGGATTTTTACAAAAGTATCTTTTTTTATCTTTAAAATACAGTTTATTTTTTGCTGAGTTTATATAGAACTTTGTAGGTAAAAAGGCCTACATTTTAAACTGTTTATTTAGCTTTTTTTTAACAAACAGATCCCTACAATCCCATCCATGGTTTACGTAAGCACCTTGTGCCACATCCTTTGGTATTAAATTCCAGTGCATAAAAGCCTAACTGGAGCCAGAGTCATGGCTATGAAGACTTGAAAGGGAAGTGAGGAAAGCTGTAATATCAGCAGGATATCAGAGAAAAAGCTAGAGCAGCTCAATGGAAAAACCTGGCACCTCATGTCGCTTTTGAAGCCTTCGGAGTCTTCACATTTCATTCTCGGATGAGTCCCTGACGCATCACACAGTCACAAGTCACAAGTCACAAGTAATGAAATAGTTCTGTAGAACAAAACCACGACAGCTACCTTACTACCCTAATATCCCAGATGATCAGAGCACTGTCTGCATAAATAGGAATTCCCAAGTGTGGTGTGGTCATATGTCAGCACAGCAGCACACCATTTACACAAAGGGAATGAAGCTGATGTACACTAGATAAATCTAAAAGGTAAGACCTGTACATCACCTTTATCCCAAGGTGAAACATGGCTATCCTGATTGGAGTGGCCTCTTCCAGGTTGGCAATGCAGGGCACAAGTGTTTATGTGATGCGAAATGTGTTCGGGCAGCCTCCTATAGTTCATTTTATTCATCTTCATATAAAATATTTCCTCGGTAGTGTGTGGTAGATGTGTCCACCTTGATTTTATTTATTAGTAAACATATTTGGGATATTTGCTCACTGGAACCTCATGTAATGTAGTACTGATGTCACTGTTTTTTGCACTGTTAGATTTATGTTTGAATAATCAAATAAATGAATATGAATTCATTTTCATATAACATACAGCAAGTTAATGCCTTTCCATATCACTTTCATCAGGGCAGCACAAAAAGACCGCAGGTAACCACGGTGATATTTAGTGAAAATGTCAGTCCGCCTCTAAGGGATCCTAATAGCCCCCATCTCCTCTTTCAGCAAGCATTGTATCAATGTGAGTATATTACTGTCAATCCCATCAGAATTCTCCTGACTTTCACCATGCTTTGTATCAATGTGGGTGTTTTACTCTCCATCCCATCGGATTTCCCCTGCCTTTCAGCATGCAGTACATCAATGTGAGTATATTACTGTCAATCCCATCAGAATTCTCATGCCTTTCAGCATGCAGTATACCTATGTGAGTATATTACTGTCAATACCATCAGAATTAGCCTGCCTTTCAGCATGCAGTATATCAATGCGAGTATATTACGGTCTATCCCATCACAATTATTCTGCCTTTCAGCATGCAGTATACCTATGTGAGTATATTACTGTCAATCCCATCAGAATTCTTCTGCCTTTCAGCATGCAGTATATCAATGTGAGTATACTATCGTCAATCCCATCAGAATTATTCTGCCTTTCAGCATGCAGTATATCAATGTGAGTATATTACTTTCAATCCCATCAGAATTATTCTGCCTTTCAGCATGCAATATATCAATGTGAGTATATTACTGTCAATCCCATCAGAATTCTTCTGCCTTTCAGCATGCAGTATACCTATGTGAGTATATTACTGTCAATACCATCAGAAATGTTCTGCCTTTCAGCATGCAGTATATCAATGTGAGTATACTATCGTCAATCCCATCAGAATTCTTCTGCCTTTCAGCATGCAGTATATCAATGTGAGTATATTACTGTCAATCCCATCAGAATTATCCTGCCTTTCAGCATGCAGTATATCAATGTGAGTATATTACTGTCAATCCCATCAGAATTTTACTTCCTTTGGTAGCATGTGCACATCGAGGATGTCCCCAGTTAAAGCAAACTGCTTTTTTCTTTGAATATTTTTAATTATTTGTTGCAGTAAAGGAAAATCAGCATGCAAGAAAATAACAAAATAGAACAGCGATAATCCCTTATTGTTTTAAGAATAAACCACAATAAACTTTGACTGACATAAACTATATTTTTGCAGTAGTCCCAGAGTCAACCCCGGCTTTTGGCCCAAGGCATGCCAGAAAAACTTGTATTTTCCAAAATTAAATTTTTATTTCATGACAGACATTGTACTTAAAATGCAAAACACCTTTTGGAACACCAGGGCTCGGCACCGTTGCGCAACAGACACTTGTGAAAGGTAGCAGGCTCTGTAGCAGATG
>JAOYSI010005526.1:0-13484 GCA_025775065.1 Hiodon alosoides
CTGTGGTGTGTTACTACCGTGTATCATTCTGAGTCTGTGGTCCTGTGGTGTGTTACTACCGTGTATCATTCTGAGTCGGTGGTTCTTTGGTGTGTTACTACCGTGTATCATTCTGAGTCTGTGGTCCTGTGGTGTGTTACTACCGTGTATCATTCTGAGTCTGTGGTTCTTTGGTGTGTTACTACCGTGTATCATTCTGAGTCGGTGGTTCTTTGGTGTGTTACAACCATGAATCATTCTACAGGCGCCCGGGGAGAATGCTGGGAGAAGCCTGCCGATTTCAGCCACCTCGAAACTGTGTGCCGCTGCCACCCTGTACCGTTCACCATAGGGAAATGCCAAGCACCGCCTGCGGCCTGGTGAGTGCCTTTTCCAACAGAGTCTCTTGGGAGGCCTCCGTCTCTATTTTAAAATAAAATACTAATTAACCCCCCCCCCCAAAAAACCAAGCGCTTTCCTGTTACGAATGAGCAGGACTTAATTCCCTAAATAATATTCTCCTCTTTCAATACCCATCTTATATCAGTGTCCCCCAGAAAAACCCAACGTCCTAAATTATAGATGTGTTACTGTGTTTTATTTTTTTAAGGCGCCCATGGAACGCATCAGCGCAGTACTCAGCTTTTTGAAATGCAGGGACCGCGGTGGCTAAATAATTTAATTAGCATTTCTTCAGTATCTGTCCAATTGTTGCGCAGATTCTAATTAGCGAGTGGACAAAGCAGGGGATTGGCTTGCTTTCAGAGACCCAAGCAGGTTTCAAGCGCTTGGAACTGAAGCAATTAGAATGGCTTGGCTAGGCCTCTGCTTAAAACTTTACTTCACAGATGATGCAGAGGGGGTGGACCTCTGTTTTGGCCTGCAAACTAGTGGCCACTCATGTTAATAGCACATTTTTGGTATGCTTTTGCCAACATTAGACATCGAAGGACTACGTGGAATTTGTAATATATAATTGTGGAGGGTTTAGTGATTTAGTCTTTTATTTTTCTAAATTTGGCAAATCTTCTGTGTGTATGATTAACTGAGTTTTTAAGTCTATCACCTTTCTCTCATTGATGATCCAAAACTGTCCCCCCGTGTTGTACTTACTGGCTAGAATCTGCCCTTATGATGAGAAGTCTTTTCTGAATTTGAAAGAAAATAGTTACGATACTCTGACATTGTGCTAACTCCCCTCATCTCCCTTGCCTTAAGATTCATGTGCTTCAATTACTTTTTTGAGAGGCGGCAACAAAATGTTATGAATATCATTATGGGTGAATAGTTTCTGCCCACATATCATGGTGTGGAGAAGATATCGTTGATTGATTCTGAAATGTCCCTATTCGTGGCAAAGTTTCGTTCAAATTTGCAAAGCTAAGGGCTTCTATTGCGGCATTCAGCCAGGGCCCCTCACACCCAAATAAGTTTGGGATGGACTTTGAAATGGAAACTCTGACCGCTGTGGTCCCGAATCAGACGTAGCGGGTAGAGATCCCTAATGAGAGACGATTCTGCCTCCGTATGCCTGAAATCTCAATAGCTGTGAAGTCTTATTGTGTCGCATTTGGGCTGGAGTACCCCTCCTTCTTTTGATTTAAGTGCCCTCAGAACTTTTTCACTCACAGCACCCTGCAGGGATTAACTATAGACGATTGCAAATAGACACAGCGTATAAAGCTACAGCTTCAAAATGATGATGTGGGTGGCACAGAAAGTTCACACTTCCTAGTGAACTTAGTGAAGTCCTGACACGGTGGATACTGAACTCAGCCGTCAGGAGTAAATGATACTGTGTTTTTTACTAAACCCAGCCGTCAGGGGTAAATGATACTGTGCTTTTTACCGAACCCAGCCATCAGGGGTAAATGATACTGTTTTTTTTTTTACTGAAGTTCAGCACAGCAGCAGGATCCTGCTAAAATGAGAGCATGGTGACATGAGCCAACATCCCAGCCATCGCGTCGCAGCAGCGTTGCGAGAACGTTCTGAGAACGCATCACGCGTTAGTCTCAGGGGCTCCCTGTTTGTTCAGGGCCAGGCTGAGTGAGTTCACACCCGCTCCAGCACTCTGTAGCCACACAACCCAATTAGTGCCCCCCCCCTCGACCGTAAGTAGGCTTGGTAGGCAAGGAAAGCAGAAACGGCTCGATGGGGTAAGTATGGGCATTTGGGGTGGGGAGAGCGGTGTGCATATAATGCACAGCCTCGGATTCTGCAAGGCACCTATTCCCTCTGGAATGCATGGCATAATCAAATATCCATTTTTTTTGGACTGGAATTCGACAAAGAAATTCGCTAATCAGAAGGCTCACGTTGGATATCTCTCTGAAATGCCGTTTTGTTTAGTAATGAGAATACTTTCCCGTGGAACCGGGGATGAACGTTTGTAGATTCCACTCCCCCTCTTTTCAGGATTAATATTATATTACAGATATCAGATCAGACCGTCTGAGATCCTTTTTAGGCAAGATTTGGCAATTGCATTCGAGGGGAAGCATGCATAATTAAATTCATTCGAATAGCATCTCGGAAAGGGGGAAACTGACACACCTTACTTCCAAGTTAAACCTAACCCTTATCTGAACTAACACATGCACTGGAAACACCCAGTTACTTTTTTGTAAGATTAAATATTTGGGGATTAAAACAAATTTTTAAATGAGAAATTGAAATTCATTTTAAAAAATGAGGTAATTAAAATGTTTTAAGGAAATGCGTGCAGTTCACTCTTGTCCTAAAGCACCTCGGGACGACCAGAACAGACATTCCATTGGTCAGCACTGGTTTATTACCAGTTTCCCTCGCGTGTGTCAGATATGTGTGAAATTGGGGAAGATCGGTTCTCACACGCCATTAACACGGGGTGCTCCATACGCCGCACGCCTGCGGGGGTGAGTTTTCCTTTATGGAACAGTCGTTTGTCTGGTACACTTCCTGGGGTCAAAGCTGCACCACCCCCGTAATTTGGGGTGGCTTTAAAGTGAGGGCCTTGAGAATGGCCCTCCTTCTCAGCTATATTTAATGTATAAGCACAGCATACAAAAGATGACAGAGGAGATACCACCCAGAAATAAGTGTGTAAAAAGTGTGTAAAAAGTGTGTAAAAAGTGTGTAAAAAGTGTGTAAATCGCGCCTGCCATTCACTTTGTTCAATAAGCCTGACTCACCCCCTTATAACCCAATTCACTATCCATAGCAGTGCCTCAAATGTTCTGACAGATGTCAATGCACACACACGCAATATCGACTCGCACACCTGGATATCCTCTGTTGGCAGAAACGGCGACAGTCAGCTGACCCCTTTAAACTGCACTCCGATTGGTGATTGTTTGTGGGACTGTTGCTGTCGTCGGTCTGTTTTCCCACAGATGTTGAACAGGGAACACGTCTGGCGGGGACGGGACGTCCTGGCGGTACTCTGGGATGGGGAAGCAAAGCGCTGAATGTCAGCCGTGTACATGCGGTGTTTAGTGCTTAAGGCCTTAAGTGTGTACTAGTACCCACCCACATTTTTCCAGCTTTTTTTATTTATTTAATGCCATAATAAAAAAATAAACAAACTCCGGACCAGTCTGCGTTATCCTCGACTCGGTACACTAGATAAATAAGAAATGAGTGAAATGAGATTCTCTACCCAGGACTCTGGAGTGATGCCGGGCTCTTTGTGTGTGTGCAGGGCAGCTCGCATTTGAATCCCTTACGAAGCCTTTACTGGGCTTATGTACACAATTCTGTGTAAGTCTCTCCTCCCTTTAATCCGACCTCCCTCATTTTCCAAAATTCAATCCCATGGTGATTTATTAGGAGAAGCAAAAGAGCCATTCTTTCACTTTTTCTCTGAAATTCAGGCAACTGCAGAGGAGACAGCAACCCGGGATGCTAATAGTAATTGCCTTGCCAAATAATCTAATAAAAGGTTTTCCCGTTCTCAGCATGAGGCCCTGTTTAGGAAGTGATTTTTTTTCCGGCACGTGCTCCGGGGTCCTGGTTGTTAAATTGCTCCGTTAGCAGCTGCCGTTTCCCTGGGCACAGGCTGAACCAATACCGGCCTTTTATGGCCAGGCGGTTCCTACCTTCAGATGCCCCCTACGGGCTCGTCGCCAAACACATATTTTACCACACGATCACATCACTTTCTTCAGCATAGACACAAACAATGGCATTTTTAAGACATGATAGACTCATGTAAAATGAGCTCATTCAGTAAAATGAGTCATATAAACAGCCCATCCACCAGCAGCAGGAAAGGGAATTATAGAATTGGCTCCATGTTTGCACAAAGACACAATGCTGGAGAGCCTATACCCTGTTCCCACACACACACAAACACACACACACACACGCACGTGCACATGCACACGCACACACAAACTAACACACGCACACACACGCACACACAAACTAACACACACACGCACGTGCACATGCACACGCACACACAAACTAACACACACATGCACACGCACACACAAACTAACACACACACACACGCACACACAAACTAACACACACACGCACGTGCACATGCACACGCACACACGTATACACGCATAACCTTAAACATATTTAACCTTTGTGCAACACTTTGTGCTAAGATTTACACAGAGCAGTCTTGTGTTATATCCATCAGAGTCAAAATTCAATTAAAAGTAGAACTGTGTAGCAATAAATGTGTAGTGTGGAACTGAATAGTAATACTATGTCGTACACAAATGATAACCCTACAAAAATTAAATCAGTCTGACAAATAATTCACTGTCAAGTCTACTGCAAAGCAGGAGTCACCAGAAACTACAGAGTCATTTCAAACGAGCGTGACCCTACCGTACCCCTTTTTGTTTGTGAAATTAAATTTTAAGTTTTGTAATTAGGTTATGTCTGAACTGATTTAGAATCAAGTAAGGCTGAATCTATGTGTTCATTAAGCACATACCAGGTTTATCACATGATCAGAGATTTTTACCTTGTTGGCTCCTTAAATACTGTGAATGTGCCCCTTTATGTGGCTTTATACCTGGCTGAGCCTTCAAGCGTTCAACCATCAGGGGAAAATATTAGCCAGACCTGTGGATTCTGTGCGCGGGGAGAGTGCGGCACGGTCTTGCAGAAGACAGGCGAGCTCAAGGTTTTGTCAGGTCATTTGTCAGACAGCTGTTTCAGCACCAAGGTCAGCGACCGTGGGATTCATTTTTCCCCCTCTTGTGGGACTTGTGGGCAAAGCGCCGTGGAGGCTCTCAGACACACCCGAGGTGGCATTGAAAGAGCGTCCCTCACCCCATTGTTAGAGCTGCAGAGCAGACGCGGAGCTCTTAAAGGGGCAGGACGCCCCAGTGTTTGTAACGGGAGCCAAGATTAGCGCAAGTGTTGGAGATGGTGACCCCGGGGTTCAGCTGTCAAGATGAATTTAATCTTCCACTTAGGTCATGATATGTTGGGAACAGAAATGGCTCAATTTAGTGGCAGTTCTGGTTCAACGGCCACAGTGAAATTAAGAATTTAAACATAAAAGGATCATTCATCTAGCAGCTTATGTAATTCAAATATTTATTAGGCCTGATGAGAAAATTCATATTTCATATGTAACTGCCTTCTCAAATTTTTTTTGTCATTTGTTGAGGAGAATTATCACGTCTCACATGATCTGGAATATGTTTAGTTTTTTTATTATGATCCATAATTCAAAAGCGAAGCTGAACAAAGATTAAAAAATGACCTCAGCCTAAAAGAGAGTTACCCAGTTTTTTCTCCAAATGCACGAACACATCTTGCCACACATGCACAATGACTATGAGAGAGAAAGCAGAGTTTGTGATGCAAGGAAAAGCTGCTGTGGGCTTGGAGGTGGACGATGGCCACAATATCATGGTCTGGTAGGCCAGAGGAGAACAGGAATGTTCTCCTGCCATAGGTTCTTTCAGTACCCAAAAGCACAGCGATCTAATCCTGAGCCTTAAATAAAAAGTGCCGAAATAGGGTTACCGAATCAAATCTGCAGAAAGCTAGCCAGGGTCTAAACATTGACGAGCTCAGTCTCAATGCCGTTACCCCCTGCCGAACCCAAGCACGCGGGACAAGGTTCCAGGCTGAGGGTTGAGCACCAACATCTCGAAACAAAAAGGGAATTCTGCTTCCGAGGCTGCAGAAGATTAAATCAGACCTCACTGATTAGAATTTCTTCTTAAGAAAAAACGAAACAAAAACGAATTGCTATTATTTCAATTGGTCTGTACCAATTGAAAAAAGCACAGACCAGTTTAATGTGTCCGATGAGTGAAACTTTCTGTTGGAAAGAGTTTTCACCAAAATAAAAAAAACTTAATTTGATTTTACTGAATTTGTCACAAAAGAGCAGGGTCATTTTCCATCCGACATCCAATTATCATATTCATTCGTAAGATCCATTCAAAAGGTTACAAAGTGCCGGGTTCAAATGGTGTTATCTTCTTAACAATCCTTCTAATTAAAATGGATTAAAGGCGATCGAAATTATTAAATTCCAGAATTTAATTACGCCATTACAAAGCTTTACGACGTGGTTCATATCTTGATTTAGGTCTATTAAAATTTTAAAGCAGGCTAAATAGTACGAACATTTAATCCCAGCTCTCATTTTCGAGGTAGACCATTGGTTAAAAGGCATATTAGTTTATTTACGGATCCTAATATTATTACAATGCAGAAAATACAATAGTTCTGCTGTTAGATGATAACAATAAAACCCCCAAGACACCCGGTGATGATTTGCAGAAGTTTAATATTACAACACGGTCATTAATAATCCAGTCTCGCGTGACGGCGATGTACGTTCGACTTTTTAAAATGCTGGGTGCATTTTAAATACATAACCAACGCCAGTGAGAATAGACACTCCTTTCCTGTGATTCCGTGTAAATTCGTACCGCCCTCAGACACTAGTGTTCTGACCAATTCTGACCCCGCGAGGGACCAAGAAGAAAATGTTTTATTTTTCTGCCACCGACAGCAGATTGCCTATTATCCGACTGCCCCCATTATCTGCAAGTATCGATAGAAGAACGTGACTTAATTGCACGTGCCGCGCAGTTGCATTCGCTCTCGCCCTGTAAGTACAGCCGTAGAGATTTGGACACTCACACATTCATGCTCATATTATGTTCACTGACAACTTGATAAATTACACCCCCCCTCCGTAATTGTAATCGTCATTGAGAGCCAAGGTACAATACACTCGCCTAATCTTCCGGCCGGTCACACCCCATTACTTACTTCGCTCTTATCTGCACTCACAGAGGCGCTTCGCTAAATCCCACGGGGCTCGGTTCATCCCCCTACCTTTTTCGGCCTTTTGTCAATATGGATTCCCGCCCCATACATACATCTACACCGGGCTGGATGTTTCACACGTGAGACTAACTGTAACTAGCGCGGCAGGCCAACAATGAGGCGCACAACAATGGTTAATACTGAATTCAGAGTGAGAGCAAAGTTCCATTCCCTGGCCTGCATATAGCAAATGCCTTCTCAAATGGAGAGGAGGACACCTTGTTGTAGTGTTGTAAAATTGTCTAAAGAACAATTCAAATGGTAAAATTGTCTAAAGAACACAGGAAGTAATCTTTATAAGCAAGTTCTCAGGGGACTATTTGTATATGTTAAACATTAGCTTACGTTTGCACCACGATAAGACAATTGTGGACATTTTTTTTAGTTTCTCGCAATAACTCAAACATTATTGCAGCGTTTCAATTTTTGTCCAATAGTCAAGCAACGGTTAAAAAAAATTGCACAAACTGTCACTGATTTTTATTAAACATAGCTAAATGTTTGTTTCGCTGTTTTGGGATAACTAAAATTACAAGCTTAATGATTATTATGAACCCCATAAATCTCAGTTTATGATCCCTGTTTTTCCCCAGTGTTTTGATACATTTGGACTGTGAGAACAGCTGTCGCTTTCCCTGAAGTTCCCTAAGTAAAGGAGTGGATGATCTAAAGCTGTCATTATTTCAGATTGACTTTATATATACATACGCGCACGCACACACACACACACACACACACACACACACACACACACACACAGAGACGCACACACACACACACACAAACACACAAACTCTCACACACACACACACAGACGCGCACACACACATACAGACGCACAGACGCACACACACACACAAACACACAAACTCTCTCACACACACACACACACACAAACTCTCACACACACAGACACACATACGCACACACACACATACAGACGCACACACACAAACACACAAACTCTCACACACACAGACGCGCACACACACACACACACAAACACATACTCTCACAAACACATACAGACGCACACACACACACACACACAGACACACACACACACACAGACGCGCACACACACACACACACACACACAGGTCAGAGGAGAATGCCCAGACTGGTTCGAGCTGATAGAAAGGCAACAGTAACTCGAATAACCACTGGTGAAAACCGAGGTGTGCAGAAGAGCATCTCTGAACGGACCACACGTCGAACCTTGTAGCAGACGGGCTACAGCAGTAGAGGACGACACCGGGTGCCACTCCTGTCAGCTGAGAACAGGAAACTGAGGCTACAATTCACACGGTCTCACCAACATTGGAAAACAGAAGATTGGAAAAAACATTGCCTGGTCTGATGATTCTCGATTTATACTGTGACATTCAGACGGTAGGGTCAGAATTTAGAGTAAACAACGTGAAAGCATGGATCCATCCTGCCTTGTATCAACGGTTCAGACTGGAGGTGGAGGTTTAATGGTGTGGGGGATATTTTCTTGGCAGACTTTGGGGCCAAATCTGCAGCAACTGTGTGATGCTATCATGTCAATATGGACCAAAATCTCTGAGGAATTTTCCCAGCACCTTGTTGAATCCATGCCACGAAGTAGGAATGCAGTTCTGAAGGCAGAAGGGGGTCCAACCCGGTACTAGCAAGGTGTACCTAATAAAGTGGCGTATATTGCTTTGTATAAATAAATAGATATTTTAATAAATTTAATAAATTCATATGTTTTGCTAGCAAACTGAATTAAAATGCCCCCCATACCACAGCTAATGGAATGTAATGAATCACCTCAATTGCGATTCAGGTCTTTGTGTTCATCCAGGCTTCCATTAAACAATATTCAGATGAGCGTGTTTGTTAAGAGGATAGTGTAGAGGAATTCTCCATGAATTACCAGGCTGGTGTTTTGTAGTCCCTGCGCTGAAGAATACAGATATAACTCTAATGTAAAAGTGGTGACAAACAGAAACCGGGGAGCCACCAGCCTGATAGGTGAGATGTGTTCATTTGACCAGGAGATAAGCAATCTGCAACACTTCTGCACAAGTTGGCTTTAGGCCCAGGGGCTAACCCCATCCACCAGGGGAAGTGAACCGTGTTACACACACACGTTGGTTCCCAGAGTTGTCCTCCGTTCCCCCTTTTGACCGCACACAGAATAAATGTCAGTGTCTTGTCATTTCTTGAGGATGGCATCTGACAGACGCACACGGCGCACTGAGCCCCGCCCCCGTCGCTACACAAACATTTCTGAACACGCTTCGGGGAAACAACTGACACAGCTGCCCACCATCTCCCAGGGCTTCCATCTTAAAAGAGAAGTCTGTGGATAAACAGTACGGGCTATTCGGGCTAGTCTTGGCTTCAGCTTCTCTTTACCCAGTTTATTACCCACTGTCCTGATTCCCGCTGCGCTTCTAGGCCTCGCAGTGCTTTGTTGCTCATTTGTTGGTGTAAAAGACATTATTGACGTGGAGACCCTAATATTGGCCTAACCAATTTATGTTTGGGATTACTGTGCATACATATTTCATGAAATCGTATTTGCTCAGTCGTTATTAAGCGCAACATTTACTTAGAATAACCTGTATCCATGCAGTTCTATCCAGAGTAGAGTATTCATGTCCCCTTAGCTGTCCAACGGACGGTTCATTTCTACTGGCACACAAAGCTTTTAGATACTGCATGAAAAGTCAGTTTTTACGTTTTCCAGCTGATCTACTTAATCAGCACCCCCACCACACACCGCTGGCAACCCCTAAAGTTGTTTTAACATGATTGGGATTTTAATGAACCGATCTTCTGGTAGGGTAGAGACAAAAGCTCTTTTATAAGTCCTGCTTTCTCGAGCAACAGAGGCAGGGCTCAAACGGCCCAATTTGCCTGAAATTGATCCATCTGGGTGCGAGTATTGGATTAACCAAGTGGACTTGTATTTAAACAACCCCCACCCCAGGCCCCAACAACATCAATATAGAATTAGCACGGCTGTTACAATAAGCATTATTTAGTTGCTTAGGAGACACTTTCCTCTAGACGACCTGCACGCTTCTCTCTTACATTTTATCCATTTATATTTCTGGTAATTTAGTGAAACCATCTGGGTCAAGCACTTTACACAGGGATACAAGCAGCACCTCCAAGTGGCCTGGGTAAATACTGAGTAAAATCAGCCATTCCAATGGGAATCTACTGCATTCATTTCTCCGTCATTACATTAATGTGGATAAGGTTTTCTCTAGCACTGATACCAGTACTCAGTTTCTTTGTGCTACTGTTGACCTTTGCAACGTTCTCACACCCGCACTAAACGTTCCTAGTGGCGGGTTTCTCTCTGACGCAAAGCTGCATTCAGAGAAACAAACATATCACTTCCCAACAACGGTTGTCCTAAGAGTGTGTGTGTCCTCTAACGACGCGCCTACGGTAGAGAGTCGCTTAGAATACCGTGATCCGACAACGCTGTGTCCAACGGCCGCCAGTGACACACATAACACCCTTAAGTGCCAGGAACCAGCATGGCCATTATAAAGAAACAACATGGAGTCCCAACGCAGCGTTGCCTGGAGGCAGTTTCTTAATCCTGTATTGAGTACTTATCTCTGGAGAATCCACTGCACTGTCTGGGTCATTACTGTTCCCGTCTCCGGGAAGGGTGTCGATTCGCTCCTCTCCGTCGTCAGTAAGGACTTCTGATTATTGCCCGGCCAAAGATGAAGACAAATTGATTGTTAGAAAAGTATGTCGTTAAGAAATACGTGCACAATAAGGAGGATATTTCCGAGTTGGTAAACTGCAGTTGGGGTCTGATGAAGGTTGTGGTATTAATATTGCACGATGGGTTCTCTCTCTGTCTCTAGGGGCAACGCGAGTTTGACAGACAACGAATGGGTTCAACAAGCAGGGTTCTGTTCCCGTTTTCCTGACCAGCTGTAGGAGCGGCGGAGGTAGGTAACACTAACTCTTACAGCTCTAATACGCTCTTCTCCCCATGAAGACAGCAGCACACCTGGTATGCAGTGAGTTATGTAATAGCATTCTGGGTAATACAAAAGGGAAGTTCACGGCTATGTTGATTGCAAATGTCAAAAGTGCGCTTCCTTTGGCTAATTAATTAGAGGTTCCATGCTGAAACCATTCAGGGGATTTCATTAATTGTAGCTTTTCTGTTTCCTTCTCTCTGCTTCTCTTGCCCTCGGGATTCTGGACCATAACAAACAAAAGATAAACTTGATGAACACATTTCAGTCCGTACGAAATTCACGTCTGGTTGAGCCTGCTGGGCGACATCAGCGTATCACAGCGCACATAACGAATCCATAACATTAGCCAGAGGGAAGATCCACATCCACCACAGAGAATCCGCTGTGTCCACATGAGACAGGCACGTGGTTCCAGGGCATCGGAATAGTGGTTCATTACGACGCCAGACGGTTGTCGGTTCAAGCCCCAGCACCACTAACTTAAGTCGCCTGGGTACATATCCAGGTGTATAATGCTTAAAGTTTACCGCCGTGAGCTATGTTAGCGCTTCTCAATAAACACTGCCACCTAAGTGAATAAACGTGATTGCAGTCGTGCATTAGGTTTCAGTGCAGACCTGCTGGTTTCACACCGATCGCAACTATAAAAAACATTTCAACAGTCGACTCTGCCCCCCGCTTGCGCACACCCATCAGTGACATTCTCCTGCTATAGTAAATCTGAACTTCCAAGCACCGAAGCGGAGCTCCAAAGCGCCAGGCGGGTGTAAGATTGCGTTAAGGGTGTAAGACTCCCTGCTGGAGTGGAGGGCCGCCGCCTCTCCCATCCACCCAGCTAAAAATAAAATGGGTGCAGGCGTTGATTTTAAGTTACGTTCAGCTGTATCCTGTACAGAGGTTGGGAAAAGAAAAAAAAATCAAAGTAAAATTCTGGTTCTGGTACCAGGAGCCGTCTTCCTTCCTGCAGAGTGCTTTGTGCTTCAGTCTGAAAGGGGAGACTCCCAGGAACCCCAGACGAAGACCACGCCGGCTGTCATTTAAAAGTTATGGGGATTTGCATCAAATCACCGCATCACCAGTTTCTCATATCTGCAACTTGTGGTGGAAATTCATCATTCAGATGAGTTCAAAAACAGTCATGAATACAATTTGGAAAGGGGGGGGGGGGGGGGGGTTTAAAAATAATTTGCAGGCACTGCAGGTAAAACTGTGAGGGACAGGCTGGCAAAAATCGGCAATTCACTTTAGTTTATGGTTTTAATTACAGGTTTCAAAGCAAAAAATGTAATTCTGTGTTTTGTCTGTACAAGCCATCAGCCATACCATCACAGATCTTATCATCTTTGTGTCCTTACAATACAAAGATCAAGCAAGTGTGTCCAGCAGGGGGCGCTTTTAGCATGACGACCCTGAGACACAAACCTGCGTATCTAGCTTGGAGATATATAGAAATATTATGAAAAGGCACAGTGCTGACAGATGCAAGTTTGACGTGGTGCATGCTGTGCCCTGGTTCCGATTCGATAGGAAAGCTATTGGGAAAAGAGAGGAAGGATTTAGCCTTTTAAACACGTTAAACTTCTGTGGTTCTGTGTGTGTGTGAGTGTGTGTGTGTGAGTGTTTGGGTGTGTGAGTGAGTGTGTCTGTGTGTGTGAGTGTTTGAGTGTTTGAGTGTGGGAAAAGAGAGGAAGGATTTAGCCTTTTAAACACGTTAAACTTCTGTGGTTCTGTGTGTGTGTGAGTGTGTGTGTGTGAGTGTTTGGGTGTGTGAGTGAGTGTGTCTGTGTGTGTGAGTGTTTGATTGTTTGAGTGTGGGAAAAGAGATGAAGGATTTAGCCTTTTAAACACGTTAAACTTCTGTGGTTCTGTGTGTGTGTGAGTGTGTGGGTGGGTGTGTGTGAGTGTTTGGGTGTGTGAGTGAGTGTGTCTGTGTGTGTGAGTGTTTGAGTGTGGGAAAAGAGAGGAAGGATTTAGCCTTTTAAACACGTTAAACTTCTGTGGTTACTACCCCCAGGAGTCTACCATTGAAGAAATTGTGTAATGGCGGACTATAATAATAATAATAATAATAATAATAATAATAATAATAATAATAATAATAATAATAAATGTTTTTTTTTTTTTTATAATTTAATTTTTTAGTAATACAAAAAATAAGGGCATGAAGAAATAGGTTGGGATCCTCTGCTTTACTACATCTTATTC
>JAOYSI010005527.1:0-13482 GCA_025775065.1 Hiodon alosoides
TATATATACACACATTTGTCTACCCAGTCCCCCCAAGACACTCAGACACACACAAGCAACGTATGCTGCAGTAATTCAGGAACCCTACACCTATCACACAACCAGAGTTCTTTCTTCCCCACCATCCACAGCATAGCATCAAACCCAGCATGCCCCAGCCTCAATCTACTAACTTTAGTTTTAGAAAGTGCCCTCCTAGCCAGATTGACTGCAATTTTGTTCCCTTCCACACCTACATGCTGAGGACTATTGGCAATCAGCAGGCAGGCACAGAATGTCAGGCTGGTTGACCTTAAAGGGGCAGGACTCCTTTAACGCTTCCCTGCCTCCTGGTATGCTATAGAGTGCAATATAGGACATAATACAACCGGAAGCAGAGTATTCAGAAAGGACAATGGAAGTTTTTTTTTTAAATAGTAATGTCTGGCATTTACGCACATCACACCATACTTTTATTTTTAAAAAAAGTTCCCCATGTGTTTCAAATATAGCAGTTAGGTCCACTGGGATGAATGTGAAGGCCTTTTATTTTACACTATAAAGTTTGTTGTTCTTTGCAAGCCCATTAAATAATGATGGGAAGTGCTATGCTTCGAAATAAGGAACAGTCTCGTGGGTGAATATAATCAGGCGAATGCACCCCAGGTATAGATTAAAAGGCTTTTTGGATAACGGGTGTTGCTCTGTCGAATCTGATTGTCCATAGCTGAGACGTGAGGATTCTGTTGGGCCAGCATCTGGTTTTTCCTGGAGCTCTTGTTTAAAACAGGGTCTAGGCTGCTGCTTTCATCCTTCAGTCAAACTTTGATAAGATTGGAACTAATGATGGTATGTGCCTTTACTTTATTGGAAAAACTGATTAATTTGGTTTGCATCTGACTTCCGATCTAGACAAATTGGAGAATCAAGGACCACTTACTCAGGTGGTTAGGAGAGAGATACACACTCTGTTCATACAGTCAGTACTAAACTCATCAAATCAGGGGCTCAAAAGACAACTCTGTCTTGGGGAGAAACTAAAAAACAAGCCTTTTAGTGTCTTCCCAGAAACATACCATTTATGATCTGAATATATGCTGAATTGACAAGACGAGTCAATCAAATTTTATTACACTTTATTTCACATGTACCCAGGTTTAGAGGAGTAGCAAAAAGGGGATGGAAGCACTCTGTCTATCAAGCTCCAGGATGCTGACCCTTATTTGCTCTGGTTCAAAGGTCATTTAAAAACCTTCCATTACAGTTCTAATCTGACTCAATGTGACAGCGAAGGGACAGCTTCAAAAAAAGGTGACCATTGGTGCATGCCAAAGAGGAGGAGACGCAGAGAAGACACTCATTCAAAAGCCCACGCTCACAGTCGTTTTTTATAGTTAAGACTTCTTAGATATGTGGCTGAGTCAGTCGGGTCCATTAGTTTAAGCGCTCTCTTCCACAGTGATTAACCATGAAAACAGTACACTACTTGCTTCCATGTGTTGAACCACTGATACTTGAGAATGAGTTACTTTGAAAATGAGTCATTTTACGGTGGTAAAGTAAAAGCATCCAGTAATCATGACAAAAGCATGATCAAAGTAACGCACAACATATCTAAATAAAGTTAATTAGTGACAATCATTTTTATTTGGTCTGTTAGGAATACGTTTGAATGAGTGTTACTCTATCTAAATGGATAGAGAGGGATCTCCTTTGTTGTTTCGTTTGCAATAAACACACACATTGATGATATGGGAAAGGCAGCAAATAATTGATGTTACCTTATAGTGTCTACAGTTTTGCAGAATCTGCTAAAAGTAAAAACCTCCCCTGTCTTTAACAAGTTTTTAAAAGTCAATTTATTGCAGCTGGTTTTGAAATGGGAATGTAGGGGTCGTGTCTGCCTTTCTTAGGTGCTCATGTGGTCAGGTCAGGTTTTTGAACCATGTGAATATAATTACATTTCTGAGTGCAGTTTAAATTTCAACACGGTCACCTTTCGGTCTCTCTAATGAGTGCATTTAAATGGACCGTGTTATGATACAGTAGCCTGAATTTACTGGCAACAAATTGAGGGTCGGCAGTCATAAAGGTCCCCTGGGGAGAAATAAAATGCTGACTGATCTTTAGCCTGACTAACAAATTAGAGTAAACACAAAAACAGCACCTGCAGGCGGAAAGGAGAACAGTTTGTTGCTGGTCTCAAGAACAATAACGTTTGTGAGGGCAAAGCCCAGCGGGCCGAGGGAATGGTTTGAGAGACAAATTCATAGAGCACATAAATAACATCACTGCTTGTTTATCATGGGATTGGAAACTTCTCTTCGTCTTTCCTCGAAGTGTCAAGAGCCCTGCTATTGTCCTAACCCTAATGTTGAGCTCTGGGGAACTCCACAGAACAATCCGGCCACCCAAACAGCAAGAGAAACACGCCGTGTTTCCGTCTTCCTGGACATGGTGCATTGTGATGTGAATTTGTTGCTCCCTCAGCCCGAAGTGAATTGGTAAATATATGCATAATGTGTCTGCAGACTGGCTCGCCCTGCACTTCATTATTCCATTAACCCAAAGCCAACACGCAGGACAAGCCTGTACTCGCTCTAATCAGCTCACCGCCGCGCATCCACAGTCAGCATCCCATAGACAGGGGAATGTGCTGCTGGACAATTTACACAGAATTAACTGTGGATCCTGGATTAAAAATCACACAGACACTTCTGTTTCTCTCCCTATCTCAGTAATGGTTTGTTTGCTTAGTCTTACAGTGAGTCTCAACCGCACACACGCATGCACGCACCCACGCACCCACACACCTGCACACCCACGTATGCACGCACCCACACAGACATATTTCCATTATGAAAGGATTTATAATCTTGAGCAAAACATGAATCAGATTTAAATAAATAAAAACAGACTGTTTAGTCTTAGTATTCAACTAGTATTTTCCTTTTAGTATTCCAAACCAAAAAAGCAGTCTTGCTCATTTTAAAATGGGCGATGAATTTCCATTCCACGTTAAATTAAGTATTCTGTATTCTGTCGTTTGAATCCACCGAATGGTCTGGGTATGTACTTATTTCCAGCAGTAAATCATTGGAATCCCTTGTAATGAAGCATTAATGAAGATGGGTTTGCACACTCTCTCCACTAAATTGCAACTGATTACCAATGTTTAGGTCCATTATCCAACATTACGGCCCCGGTCCTCCCTCAACGTCAGACGTCCATCGATTACACGGCTTTTTGGCCTCTCTGCGCGCTCTCATTTACAGAACTCCTACGTTTGCCAACCAGCCTCTTTTTTTATGATGTCGGAAAGGGCAGGCAAATTTGTCTTAGCATGTTGTTTTTTTTTTGCAGGCACCAACCAAGCGTAAACTAAACATATGCATATAAATTGTAAAAAGTAAAGAATAAAGTGTGTGAAAGTCAAAGTTCAAGTGTACCGCATCGCTGCGCTTCGTTGGCTACATGTAGCTTTATAAAAACATGATAATGTAATCACATTTTTAATTTATTTGGAATTGGCTATTATTTTTAGTTTTTTCCTTAATTTGAAAAATGGTGCCCTACACTAGGAATCCTACCACCACACACAGGGAGGGTGAAGAAATACAATTAATCTCCACCAATCCAATCCAATCGCCTTCAAGCCGCCTCTCTTTTTTCCACTCTGCAGGCTACACCGCCCGCACAAGAGGTTCAGAGCCAATTAGAGGAGAGCTGCATTCCCCTCCATGGCACTGCCGGCCTGCAGCCACCCAGGAAGCTGACAGGGAGACGGCGGTTAGCCGCAAGCGGAGAGAAACCCTGCCAGTTTACACCAATCCCAGCCCAGGCAGCACTTGCTGTGCTCTCCACGTCACAGTGGGGAAATGACATGTGCTGGATCGCCCACTTTTTGAATATGTTGTTGACTTGAAAGTAAAAGATACCCTGGATACTGAAAATTGGCTTCTGGACTTATGGCTCCCTCGAGAACAACCCCACTCCCAACACCACCACCACCACCATCCGCCTCCGACTCCAGTATAATCTGTTCCAAAATCAAAGTTTCTCACTCATCATTCGTCATTGGCCATTGGCCATTTTCCTCACACACAGCCTACAGAGTGCATAATCCTCAATCAGGTTCCCCTCTTGCAGCCCAGAAGAGACTGGCTGCCGTCCTTTTAAAGCCTGCACTTAGCCACAATTTGTAATGAGGGTGCAGATCGCCCCAATATTAAGGCTCAGCTCTTCCCCTTTCGCCCATTGTTGCACAACACCTGGCAATTCCACCGTCTCTCCATCAGACTGGCTTTTCAGTTGCATCCCGATTTCCATCTTCAAAGACAAACCAAAGAACTCCACAGAACTCGACTGTTCCTGCAAAGTCGGACACACCTCACTGAAACCGCTGACGACTACTCCTGCATAACAGGCTTTTAAAGAGGAAACCCACCTTCCCTCTGTGTAACTCCAACAAGGCACAGCTGTATTTCACTCCCCTGTATAAAACAACACACCTGTAGTTGGTTTTAATGCTGTTAATACATATGGCCGAGTTTCATTGCTCACTTGTCTCTATTATGTCCTATTGGGAAGGGTTGTTTAAGTGTTATTTAAATTATGTCCTTCCTGTGCTTTTCATTGAGGTTGTGGCATATGCATAATCTTAGGTTAAGGTGTCCTTTCCCCTGTAGTGAGAAACAAATAGGAGCTGGTGGTAGTGATTGAGAGGGGGTTTTAGGAATGGTTTGCAGAGCCATTTTAAAACTGAGGCAGTAGAACTCTCTCAAAAAGAAAACGAGCGGAGGATATAATCTTAATAGCTGTCTGAACTTTCCCTGGGCTTTGCGTTGACCTCATCATTCCCTGACTCCCATTAAACATTTAAGGAATGAGGAGGGCGCACAGCAGGGCAAAATCCTTATAGGGACGCCCTCTCTGCCTAATGGAACTATTGCTGTGAGAAGGGGGAAGAGAGTTTAAAGGCAATGGAATGTGGGTGGAGCAGACCCTCTGTCTCCAGGTGTCTCCGTTCTGCTATTTGGGAAATGATCAGAGAGGGTATAATTATTTCTACAATTATTATTTTTTTGCTCAGCAGAAACTCTTAATTAGGGTGAGTTTGCTCCTGGATACTTACTGAGTACTTTTATCAAAGTTACCGCTGCTTCTGTCCCCTTCCTGGGATTGGAACCACCAACCATGTGGTCCAATTATTTCCACCATTGTAGCACATGGCTTGGTCTCAGAACTAGTCAAGCTACACTCACAAACCCAGGGAAATTATTCCACATCCCTGTGATGTATATGACACTAGTGGCCGTGCTGCGTCTCTGAACATAAACTCATTACAGGCCCAGTATTGGGGCCCTAGAGTGCTTCAGTGGTGATCATATCTGTTTTCTAAAATGATTTCTAATTAACAGAAATGAATTAAAGTAATCTCACCATTGAAAGAGTACCAAATGCTTGGTGAATGCAGCTTCACATTTAAATTGTAAGAACAGAAGCCAGAAACCAAGCAATGAATAAAATACAGTTATCAGAAACTTGTCAAATTAAAGACCATTTGCGTTTTTTAACTAGGGGGGCATTTTTAGGACATCGTTTTGGGCCTGCAAAGTTATGGAAGCCATCAATGTTTCAATCGGTGCTTTTCAATATGAAATGAACTAATTGCACCATATTTCTGGAAATGGTACCTAAAATGTTAGTTGTGGCAGGAACAAACTCCTTAAACCAGATGAAAAATAAATTAAACTATACTGACTATTTCTTATGGCACTAAATTATGTATTTTTAAAAATGTAGGATGTAAACAGTATAATCGTCTGGGTGAGTTAGAGAAAGAATGTATATACAAAGCAGTGGCTATCAGGTATAAAGGTGATATAGACGGATTGCCAATAGTTATGGCTTACAAACTTTAGGGCCAAAAATTTCAACCTGGGGTGAGAGCAGCCAGTTCAATGAAGAAGAGCACACTGAGAATCAGCCCAGGGAGTGGTAAATTAAAATGAGACATATTTTCTAAGTATAATGTCTTAGCAAGCCTGTTAGTAATAATGTTGGGATGTTATTTTTCTATGTCTGTGATGGCCTTTCCTATCGAGTGCTGTTGACGGCTCTCCCTCAGTCTGTTTTACCGTGGGTGGTTTCCAGGCTGTGGTAAGCATAGGAGACGTGGCGAGAGTGATGAAGGGACCACGTAGGTTGGGAGCGAGGGTTCCCAGTTATCTCAGGACTAGCAGTGATAGTGTTGGAGTGCGTGGAAACGAATACGCCCCGCTTATCTACCCGCAAGGGTTATCTGACAGCTCAGACGGCAATTTCTCTGACAGGCAGCTATGGTGTCCCGCCTGATTAATGGTGTAATGGTCTTCGAGGATTGGATTTGATTACTATCGGAGAAAAAAAAAAAAAAAAGGAAAAAAAACTTGATTCGTCTCTGTATTCTGTGTTTCTTCTACGGTTTAGTTTTAATTTGAGGATCCCAGGTAATAGTATGGAATTGAATACATCAGTAGACATATACAGTGAAAAAAGTATTTGCACTTCACTCAATCTCACAGATCTGACCACATTATTAATTTGGTCAAATCTGTTTTGTGGATTGTCTTAAAATCTAGATTTTTGTTTCGGGGACCTTCATTTTTTTTGGTGTGCAGGGTAATCAACACGCAATCTTCAGGTGTGAAAAGGAAATTGTCTGACTAAATTTGGCCTTTACCATCAGATTTAAGGTGTCAGCACATAGGTTCTAGAGGCACATCATACCACAATCACAAAATAAATTAATGAAGATCTCCAGAAAAAGAAGCTGATGTCTATCAGTCTGGAGAGGACCACAAAGCCATCTGTAAGGCATTTGGGACAGTAGAGAATCTTCCCAGGAGTGGTCAAAATCTCTCTAAGACTTCGGCATTAAATAGTCCAGGAAGTCACAAAGAACCCTAGAACAACATCCAGGGATCTGTAGGCCTCTCTGGTCTCAGCTAAGGTCAGTGTTCATGACTCCACTATCAGAAAAATTACTGGGAAAAAACCATCATGGCAGAGCAGCAAGGCAGAAACCACTGCTCAATAAGCAGAACAGAAATGCTAGTCTCAAGTTTGCTAATAAGCCCCTGGATGATCCTGAAGAGTTGTGAAAAATGTTCTATGGACAGGTGAGTCACAAGTGCAATATACTGGCTGATGTGGGCCCTGTCTGGTGAAAACCAGACACTCCAAACATTCCTTTCATGCCAATGGTGAAGCACGTGGCGACAATGTCATGCTTTTTGGATACTTTGTTGCATCAGGGCCATGCTAACCAATCCAATGTTCGGAGAGACTAATGCAAAAACCAATGCCCCTAAGGGGCACTTCTTAAATAAATAAATGAAAAGTTTTTTTAAAAGATCAAAATTTTGTGTAACCGCTGCACTTAGGATCCCTTTTGTCTAATATTAGGTTTTGATTGAAAATCTGATAACGTTCACAGTCAAAAATATGTAAAAATTCAGCAAATCAGAAGGAGGGAAAATATTTTTATTGGTACCTACAGAATGAGTCTCTTGGCATAGGACAGTATCTGTATATAAAACAGGACAATAGCTTGTAGCTTTCTGTTTTTTTTCTTTATCATAAGATTACTGGGGCTGCATGAGTATACGTTCGGCACAGAATCTTCAATGGAAAAGAGATAAATGTAATATACTACCTGAGTCCCTGGAAGCAACTGGGATTCATTGCTTGACAGCAGCCCTGCGTCGTTCCGCTAAAACAGAAGGACAAATTGAGTCCAGTCGGAACAAGGGCAATGGGGACTATTGGTCCTGAGGGTGATGTAAGATTTACGCTTCATTCTGGACCATTGTCTCCCCTCTGGTGGGGATTATCATATTAAAGAATGTATTTGTTTTGCTGGAACCCTGATCTGAAGCAATTTCTATAGCTGAACATTTATACACTTTTTATATGGGTAGTTTTACTGAAGCGATTCAAACCATGTACCATGATCAAGAGTTCCTGGCTTTGAATCATCCCATGAAATGCTGCTCCTGCTCCAGGGAGAGGAATACGGTGAATTGGCAACGATGCCAGCTGATGTTGGCCTCATGCAACGCCTGCTGCTCAACAGGTGTGCCACGGCAACCAGAGAAGAAGTCCTTTAAAGCAAGGCTTCAATCTGCAAACACCGAGGAAGTTCTGTCACCCATGGAACACACAGAGAGCTCCCCCTTAACTGTTATGCATTGTATTCTAATTTACGGTTGCCCCTTTAATTATACATTGTTAACAAATTACATGTCATCCTTGATTTTGAAATTTATTATGAAAAATTTATACAAGAAATGTATTATCACCAGCACCCCTGTGTATGTGATTGCACTAAAGTCCCCTTGCACGTCATGCGTTGCCATGGCAATGCATCTTTAGTGATGTCAGGTTGAAAACTTTCCAGTGCTCCCACGCCCGCTGAGACTATTGGAATTTTTTTCTACAGTGAGACAGACGATTTTCTCGACTATTTCCTTTAAAAAATATATGACCCATGTAAAAAGTAAATACGACCCATCCTTGGCGACATGGTAATTGTTCAAGTAACTTTTATTGGACCTTGCAAAAATTCAGACTGATTGAAGTTTTAGTCTCATATAGTTCTTCTGAAGGCCTTTCAATAATAGCCAGGTCTAGAGCCGTCCCATAGATAAGCTGAGCACTCTAGGTTGAAAAAGAGCCTGCCAACAAACCGTGGAGTAATTTTTCCCATAAGCCTTCCCCATTAGCCTACCATGTCTGTTGTCTATAAATACCCAGATGAGCAAGGGGGTCAGTGGAGATGGGCACATTCAATCTGCGTTGTCATTAGAGAGAACTGCTTCCCATTTTCATGTAACTGGGCCAAGCAGATATGTGGAAGCCCATTGGATCCGTGGAGTGTTATTGGCAGAAGACTGAGATAATTTTCTCTATTCACAATACTCTGAAATGCATTATATTTTATTATTATCAAATTTTTTAAAGGGTGCAGTTATTTTCTGCTTAAAAATAAGTCATGTTTTAACACTTTTTTCTTCGAAGTAGGAAGGGTCAGCTTTCAGGCTGAATGGAATATATTTTCACTGACAAATTCTCTCTTTTTTTTTTTACAGTCCAAGTTTCTTACATTTGCATACGTTGCATGTATATTTTGCTCCTTTGATAATAAATAAACTAATAATGTATCATCAAATTGCTTCTGAGATAATGAAAATCAAAAGGCGGGGGAGTGTTTTTCCCCATCAGAGTATACTGGCGGATATCTCTGCCACAAGCCATACAGACTAAGCCGATTTAGGAGCTAATTCTCATTGTTGTATTAATTGCTAAAGAGTTCATTAAAATGCACAGAGAAGGTCATGGTTCTCCACAGGGAATCGGAGCAGCAGATATACTAAATATCCGATTCCTATATTGATACAGTAATCTGCACTCACAGTTCAGCAATATAGCCTTAATTATTTTATAAATCTAAATTTAGACGAGCCGTGATTTTTTTTTGTTGCCATTCTCCAATGCGCTTTATCGCACATTAGCATTCGTTGTTCTTCTGTCTACTCGTCAGAAGGAAATACATCCTTCTCGAAGCAATAATAATTATTTAAATGTACAAAACCTTTTAATGGGCTCTTGTGCCGGGGGGGGAATGTCACTAATCGGACAGGATTAGCGGATGGGTATAAGGCTGGGAAGGGCTGAATTACCATTTGTAAAACTTCCAGCACCAGGGGTGGAATGAGCTCTCTCAGTGGTGCCATTGGAAAGGCCCTTCTGCGACGTGACATGGCTTTTCCTTCCATCCACCTCCCACCTGTGCTACGTCTGCACTCATTTTTCATTCGCTGACATTTTAACTTCCTGGGGCGCGTTCACTTCCTGTAACGGAAATTAAATTTTACTACTTTGCCAATATGCATTTTACAAAGGAATTTACCTCTGATTTAACTTGTAAATCCTGTTAATTTCTTCATGAGGTCCAGAGGTCTGCAGCCTTATTGCCTGTAAGATTCAGCTTGTTTCCAGCTTGTCATGCTCTGAATTCTCCTTACAGCAAATGGCTCCTCCTGAGTGTTCCAGTTGAAACCTTCCTGGATTCCCAAGTTCCACAGGCTCAAAGCGGTTTGTCGACTGCGAGCGTGAGACAACATAGGCTCCGTACAGTTAGCAGAGTGGCAGTGTGGGGTGGGTGGGAAGTGGCAGGGTCTCCAGGGCCCTTCTACGCTGACAGAGGCGTGGAAAATAGCCCACGGTGACGGCACCTTCCTCACCTTCCCAGTCCGCAATGGTAGTGACAAGCTGAGATGTAAAACTGGAGATTCCAAACTGGGGACTGACAAAATAGAAAAGCTATCAGTGGTCACATCAATATGTGACGGTAAATAAATAAATAAAATAAATCACGGGGAGGCTCCCTTTAAAAAAGTGAAAATAAATAAATAAACAAACAAACAAACAAACCTCTTTAATAACTCATGAGGTGCTAGAAGGTTCTGAGAGGATGAAAAAAAAAAGATCACATCAATGAAACAATGACTCCCCGAGGAGAATATGAGGGAGAGAGAGGAGAGGGTAAGGGGCTGTTTTCGATCCATATTCGATCCGAGTTTTTCTACCACCCCGGAGAGCAGCCTGCCAACAGCCTGAGGGGAAATTTTTACACAGAAGAACCCATTTACACCCTCTGATCACCGTACTGACGTTAAGATTTGTGAGGCATAATGAGAACGCCTACCAATTAAATGCAATTTTAAAACAATGATTAGTTATTATTTTTCATTTTTATTTCAATTTTTGAACACAGTGAATTATTGCACCTCACAGGTACACTGACATCACTGAAGACAACATCCAAACGGTAGAACAAAAAAAATTGGATTGTTCCTGGTATTTGGTTCCTCTCTTGTGATATGAAAGACGTTTTTTCATTTGGCCTCAGAATTTGACTTCTGAGACTAGCAATCACACAAGTTCCCTGAGCTCCATAAGAGCCAGCAGCAGGTGGAGTAGTTGTTACATTAATGAGTAACCAGTAAGTTGCTGGTTCAGATCCCTGGAGGAGCGCTGCTACTTTACCCTTTGAGAACATGTATCCTGCTGAAAAGCTATGTAAGTCACTCTGGACATGAGAGCTGGCTAAGACAATAAATAATGTAAGGTAAAACCAAACTCTTTTAGCATGTATCTTGAATTCCAATTCAGTGCAAAAAGCAGGAGTTGTAGCTCGCTCAATACATTGGCGCTAAAGAGAAGGGTGCCTTTAGAGAAAATATATAATAATTATAAACTCTCTCCAATAGTTTGTCGCACAGCAATGCCACTGGACAAACTGGTGTTAATGAGACGCAGCTCAGCTAGTCGCTGCCTTCTGAGACTTTTCCCTCATGATTTGCAAATTGCTGGGCGGTAACGGCACACCACATGTTTTGCACCCAATGGGTTGATTATTCTGTTATGGCTCTTTAATTGCAGTGACCAGCTGTCAATCCCGCTCACATGCACGGCTGCCATACCCCCCCATCCCCCATCCTGTCTGAGCTGCACGGGGCCAGCATCAGTTGTGGTTTATCTGTCACCTATTTTCCAGGGTTCCTGGCTGGGATGGGGCTATTGACACTCAAAACAGGTCGTTCACAGGTTCTCCCGAGAAATCTTCACATGACTTCAGCTACACCACATTATGTTTTTGCCAACATGTAAACCTCAATTGGCTTGGCTGAGCCTCAAACTCACAATGTACCCGCATCAGGCAGGACATAGTACCAACCATACCTTTTCAAAGTTTTTGTGTGTTGGGGGGTGGGGGAAGGCGTAAATTAATTTTATTGCAAAAAGGATTTTGACGATATTTTAATTATTTAATTTATACATAAAATTTCATGAAGCATCCACATGTTGTAATCAGGGTAAAAGTTAGCAAACACACTAAACTGCGTTCCGGTTCTTTGAAAAGTTATTCTTAAAAACCAATTCTAGTTGTGAACGTCTCATTTTTTTCCCCACTTCAGCACCTGAGAGACAAGCAAGGATGAAATATACAAGGGGTAAAACATACATTTGTGCCACCCTGAAGACTGCCGAAGCAGAATGGGAAACTGGGAAACTGTGAAAGCTGAGAGAGTTGGCATGACTTAAACCATTTCACTGCTGTACTGAGAGTCCCACTGTAAATAAGTTCCCTTATTTCCCAATATTACGAGTCCCCGGAGACACAAAGGAACTGTATCTGAGCATCAGTCAGTCGGGCTCCAGAAATCATTTTGCTTTCTGCTGTTTGCGACAGATGCGGAATGTAAAATAGAGAGAAATGTTCTGTGCAGGTCAATAGTGGAGATTAAACTAAGAGGAGCCAAACGCTGTTAAATATTTTAAAGTATTTTTTTTTAACCCAGGATGGCTTTTGCTCATCTGCCGGCTGAAATGTCAAGCTGCATCTTAGCATGTTCACGTCTGCCCCAGTGTTCTCTGCATTAATGTTTATATTGCACCCTCCAAAAATAGAGACAGGAAATGCACGGCGCATTGACCCATGTGCCAAAGACGTTTCCTGCGAGCGAGCCATTACCTTGTTTAAGATGGGATGGCTTCTTGGGCTTTATGATTGGTTATTCATGTCGACCTGAGGGTTCGAATGATGGGGGGACACCGGCATACCCTGGATCAAAGCGTTCCCCCGTTGTTGCTTGGGTCTGTATCTTTGGAATAGCAACGTATCATCTTGAAAATACACGGTGTTATTTAACTAGTAAAGTAAACCTTTCTAGGCAAATTGTTGACAAAATCTTCTTTCTGCATCTCTCTACATCACAGGCCTGAAGGCAGAAGTCACTGGATTTGGACTTATTTACATAATGATAAAGGAAATTATATTTTTTTCCATTGTTTTTCAAACAAACGGCCGAAGGGGCTGTACCATTTTTACCGTGGTTGGCTGATTTTAAAAGGCTATTTATGCCCCTGATTTAAAAAAAAATCCCCTGCTCATCCTTGCAGAAAGGTTTCCCAATGTCCATTCAAGTCATTTCTTTCTTGTTGCCTAAACCATCAGCAACAATGGCACAGTAATAAAAACGGAACTGTGCAGTTTTCAGCAATCTGCTTCTTAAATAAAACTGCGTGTCCTACTTTATAAACTTTTATGTTTTGGTGCATTTCAGTCGCATGACTTCCCAATATGGGACCAACTCAGAGGGTTGCGTTTTAAAAATAAAAACAGTTTCACAACAGAAGTGGCCAGCACTAAAGTACCGTCCTTGTGGGGGAGCATTGCGTTGGTAGTAAAGATGTATAGCTCTGAGTAAAAATAGCCAAGTCAACAGTGCCCCTTTTGGAGTGCATTAGGGACCCGTCAGGATGAACCCGGCTTTAAAGAACGAGCTTGGTTGTTCCTCTCTACTGTCCGCTGGTGAAAAGCTGTCTCATTAAACTTCCCTGGCACACACGGAGGAGCAACGGCGGGCCCGTGGGGGGCGATGGGTGGTATTG
>JAOYSI010005528.1:0-13478 GCA_025775065.1 Hiodon alosoides
CCACCAGCCTATCAGTTTCGTGCATCGCCAACAGACGTGTGGTCTCACCCTCTGTCTCCCACACCCCCCACACGCCCCTAGCCTCACCTGCTCTCCCACACGCCCCAAACGTCCCTAGCCTCACCTGCTCTCCCACACGCCCCAAACGCCCCTAGCCTCACCTGCTCTCTCCCACACGCCCCTAGCCTAACCTGCACTCTCCCACACGCCCCTAGCCTCACCTTCGCTCTGGGCTCAGCAGCGGCTCCACATCCCGCCGGTCGGGGCTGTGCACGCGGCTCCGCTTCTCGGCCTTGCGGGCCTCAGCCTCGTGCCGGCGCGAGCCGCGGGACGGGTGCTCGGCCGGGGGGTGGCTCTCGGTGCTGGTGACGGTGGTGGCGCTGGCTTCCGAGTCCAGCGAGCTCATGGAGCCGCTAATGTGGGAGCCGTTGGAGAGCAGGCTGCTGCCCGAGGGGAAGGGGTCGCTGGGGGTCGGCGAGTGGCAGCGGGGCACGCCCCCACTCAGATCGGCGCTGTACCGGCTGGACAGGCTGCCGGTGGGCGAGAGGACGCCGTGGGGGGCGGCAGCGGCGTGGAGGGGCAGCCCGGCTCGGTCCACGTCGTCCCCATTCACTGAGCCCTGGTCTGAGGTCAAGTCCGTAAACAAAGCTTCTCCTGGAACAGGGAGATACAGGTTGCAGCTGGTTGTGTAGTGGTTAAGGTCTGCTAGTTTGCAATACCTGAAAGGGCCATCTTTGTAACGAATGGTTAGGTACTCTTAAAACAAAGAGTTTTCATTTAAAAATATTTATGGAGGCATTACCACATAAAAATGGCATTAAAGCAAATATTACAACCAGTAAGCCACTGGGCACTGGGTGAAAACATGGGCCTGGTGTGGAGTTGCATTTGGATTAACTATAGCAGGAAATGTGTATATTCTTTTCATTAGTTGGCCTGCCTACTGTCTCTCAAAAGCAACCACCTGTGAATTGGAATGCCAAAATAAGGTTTAACTGTCCTCAATGAAGAAACACCTCAAATATGAATACCTGGTAGTAAAAGAACAGACTGCTATGACTGTATTTATTTTGTTTCAATATCCTACCCACTGCTACAGAATTTACGAAGCAAAAAACAAATTGTCTTCACAATTCCCCTTTTTGAGAAATGGATTGTTCCAGATTATCATGTGCATACTTTGCTCGAACATTAGCCCTATGTAACCATCGCTAAACCACTAAAACATTATTCCCCAAAGAACACTCCTCCTTACTAAGATAAAAAAGTGAATATTCTATGAACAATAGAGTCATTAAAAACAAAATACGAAAAACGTCAGACCCGAGAGATTGAGCAACGAAGAAAAAAAGAGAAAATCTAGGAATAATAATGGGCCATTTGTCAACCGTGACTCATTTCTGCTCGGGCGTTTCTAGGAACACCTGCTGGAGGCCGGGGCTGAAGGTCTCGACAGGAAACGGGAGCGAGCGGGGTCGGGTGGACTTGAAAGGCCCGGCGGCCGGCGGCGGCGCTTCCTCGGTACCTGTGGGGGAAACCGGCGAGGCCAGGGGGGCCGTGTCCGCTGAGGGCCAGGCTGGCGCCACGTCCGCCTCCCTGCCGTGCAGTCCTTCATCCTGCCACAGGACCGGTCGCGAGTCGGGGGCCTTCTCCGCCTCCGGGATGCCCAGGCCGGTCACCGCCACCTTCGCCGGGCCCGGCTCCTGGAACACAGGCCGAGGCGTCACGTCGGACGCAACCAACGTCAAAGCGCAGAGAACAGAAGCGGGACGCACTTCAGGAAGGCTGGAGCAACGATAACAGGCATGGGGGATCCGCAGCCACACAGAGAGAACGTTGGAAAAGAAATGCGCAGAGCGGGCTTTGAAAACAACAGCAGGCGAAGACTCGTTAGGAGACACGGGAGGAAGTGTCACCTGGGAAGTTGTAGGCTCCACCTTGCGTTTTTTCTTTTGGTTCTGCTTGTTGGTCCTCGGGTACACCACTAACTGTTCGCTCCACCTGAGAGTAACAAAACACATACTGGATTTTTCTAAATCATAACAGGTCATATTAAAAAAACCAGAAACGCACAGATTTCAACATGAAAAAAAGAAAAAAAAAAACATTTCAATGAATCAGAGAACAGCTTTAGACTTATTTTCCCCGACGAGGCGGGCGGTGAATTTGGGCGCACCCGTTAATGATCTCTTTGTTCTCCCCCCGGATGAAGTACTCCTGCTCCGGCGTGATGATGCACAGCGCGTTTTTCTGTCCTGTCTTGGGCTCCGCGTCGATCACGTCGGTGCACTGGTTCATGTTCACCGTCCCCTGGGGCAGCGTGCTCGGCTGAGCGGGGCGGAAAACGGAGGGCACCGTTAAACCGGGCTGCAGGCGTGTGCAGGAACGGACAACACCCCGTTTCCACTGGCTGATAACCCAAAACACGAGAGGACACAAGACTCCTAACCGCATGGACATTTGCGCCCACTGGATAACCATCCCTGACCCTTTCTCACCCATCGCACTGCCACACTCTTGCCCCCCCCCACCTCCCCACTTTCCGTCCTCTCCCAGGCAGTTAATGCACTTTGACCCGGATGAAGTTGGCAGTAGAGTACACCGTTTCATCTTTTCCACTCAAGTACCGCCACTGTGGCGTTTGATTGTGCAGAGTACAGGGAGACTTATTACTAAATTGAATCGGTCATTGAAGCCACAGAAGCGGTCTCATCTCCCTCAGCAAAAAATATTTCCCACTGGTGTTGACATGAGGATACATGAAGACGTGCTTCATACTGCATTATGCCAATACTAAATATGCATGGATCGATCAATATAGGCACAAAATCTTTTATAATACAGTTTTGAAATCAGGCCGAAATAAGCAGAACCTAGCTGAGATTAGCATGTGCTATATCTGAATATCCTATAAGAATAGGTCAACTGAACATCACGCATCTATTCCGAGGGCACATCAATGCTCACAGCTTTAAACACGTACTTCTGTGTAAAAAGGAGCAGAATTCTGCAACTGCATTGAGAAGCATTGACTTAATCCGCCGCAGGCAATCGGCTAAGACAAAACAAATAACCGAATGGATAGGGCAGAAACTCCAGTCCTTGAATTCAGTTTGGAAAAAGGGAGTGTCGGTCTAGGAGCCTTGGGTCTTTTGTTTACCACGGACAATGGGACCGCACACTTCTTGGCGCTCCCAAACCTTGGTTTAAATTAGGAGAGATTTTGGTGAGATTTTATCTTGGTTAGCCGTTTAAAGCACTAGCTAAATGTAGCAATCTCAGGGACAGCAAAGGCTGCTCAAAGGGTGGTGACCTGAGGTCATTTGAAAATGCCAACGAGCTGTCCATCAATACAAATAAGACAACTTATTTTGATTAGGAAGTAGGACTTTCCATTTAATCAGCATTTTTATGACTGGGCAAATGTCATGTTATAATAATGTCATGTTTTTTGGCTGGTGTCTATAAATAATGGAAAATACCGTTGGGGCTTATACCATTTCAACCTGCAATATCTAGGATACAATAAAGATAAATTAGTTTTATAATATAACATTTTTTAATCAATTCCTATTCTGCCAGTTATATATGGACGGTAGGTGTCAGGTTGGCAAACCACATAGCAAAAACAATGATAAAGTACGTGTTTACAAAAACAGATTGGTTGAGACAATATCTTCTTGTCTGAAACCAGCTTGACAATGGCTGCCTGTAACCAGAATCAGGGAGTTTGTATTCTTTGAGAACAGACATACAAATGTCAATCTATTAAAGCGAAGCCAGCTTTCTATGAATTCAATAGAAAACCAGGTCACACAAACTTTTTTTTATTTAATTCATGCATACTGCGAACCAACCAACTGCGTTAAATCAAACATGAAGAAATTTCCTACGCAGCCGTCTTATCGGAAAAAGAATCATCAAAACTTTTTGCCCATCTGCCTCAACTACGAGGTCACTGCACATGGTTACCGGAAAATTGCCATGGCAACAAGGAAAATCCTTTTGGCTCTCAGCTTGTCAACTGAACGGAGGAGGCGACAACTCAGATAGCCCGAGTTAAGCCTCTTTTGTAAGTGTACGCAAGCAGCAGATAAGACTGAGTAGGTGTGTCAATGCTTTCCACATTGACTGGGAGAAAAAAGAGGGGAAAAAAGGAAACTTCTCAACTTCAAAGTAAAAACGGGCCACTGTCATTTCTGGTCAAGTCAAACCTGGTTAGTTCACTATAAAAAAAATGTATTTTCATTAAGAACACCCAATGTGTCCAGGTCTAGAACACACAGTTTTACCTAGAGGCGGTACTGAGAACAAACACACACACATGACATCTATCCAAAAATGCTACCTTTGTGTTCAGAACAATTTATATACCTGATGCAAGGAAGGTTACTGCGGACGCCTGCATTATCCCCCCTATCTAATTGATATAGTTAAGAATGAGAGGAGACTGGGGTTTTATAGACATTTGTGTCTCGGCTGATATCGGGCATTCGGCTGCCTCCAGATGTAAAACAGGTGCTCCCGTTTTCATTATGCCTTTTATGGCCATTTCAGGCGATCCGGCTTTATTTAAAGCTGAGAGTAAACCCACAGCGCTGTCCAAATATGGCCTTTGCAGCCCGTCATCGTAATAGACTTCAGCAGCCTTAAACCTGGTGAGGCTGAGACGCGCAAGCAATCGTTCTCCACCGTCTCAAAGCAGCATGCCGGGAAAACCGAGAGATCCGTTACCATCAAAGATTATATTGACGTATATTTGTTATTCCGAAGATTGGAATTTCGATCAGTGCCTCTGCAGTTACCTTAGACCTCATCCTGTGCTTTTTCCACGCGTTTCCCACAGGAAAGATTAGACTCCTCTGTCGAAAGTACGTACTAATATATCATTCAGCAAATATGTTATTAGTTGCGAATTGTGTTTTAACCGTAAACAAAAAGGACATGACGTTCTTCAGGTTGCATACACGCATTTCTTAGAAGTTCACAGAGAATACAGGACGCATTTTTTTCCACGCTCCTTTACTTTTTGAGAATTTGTTTTGGGGATAGCGCCTCACGTGTCTCCAGAACTTGAACGGACGGACAGGACGAAGCGGTCCAACGGGTCTGCACACAGTGAAATTGGACACTGAATGAGGGTTCTCAGCCAGCGTTCATATGTCTCGTCCTATCGTGGCTTTGACTCCGAAGCACAAGATATATCCTTCGATTGTTTTAGTTTTATGGCTTTGCTATTTACGGCACAGAAGGGGCTGTGACTAAAAATAGGGCCTCACTCATATTCAAACGCGTATATTAAGAAACGCATACTTGTATGTAAAGTAATATCATTTAATTGTTTGACTGTAGGAAGCCAAAGTCATTCTCAAATACAAGCTGCCGTAACTTAATGTCAAAAAGGACCCTGGTTAAACAGTCAACAACAGAGGAAAGAGAGAAATGAAAGTCTCCGTAATATAATCTAACCGGTATTATTTACAGTGCAGTTATAATTACATTGAAAATACACTCTGCAATTCCTCCCATTGATCTTCCCCATTCAGTTCCTTGCATAAACAGTTCACGTTTACCTTTATGCAGTGTTCGGAGGTCATGACTATCTTATCTTATTTTATTTTTTCGGAAACGTACTGAGAAGTTAGGTGAAATGATGTCAACACAAAACGAAGACGGCCTTCGTTTATAACGAAAACAATTTCTCTTACTGCGACGAACGGGACGGGGGGAACAAGCGGGCTGCCAAGAAGCCGAAAACAGAGCATTACAACTAGAAGTCATAGTTCACTTGTTACGGAACACCCAGCCGTTAACTCTGCACACATCATCCCACCAGGGTGAGGGATGCAATAACCTTCTTCGCCTCACTGTTGCCGATTATAGCTCAGTATTCGGGTACACTGACCAAGCGTGTTGCCTTCATGTTGCATATTAAGTTAAATTGAGCACGCCTTTGTTTTTCAGTGGACACTTCACACTGAACGGAGTGCGGCGGTCTTGTGAGACATCAGATGCTTTAAAATGAGATTTTATAAGACTAATGTGTTTCGCGAGCAGCTGAGCTGAGGCGTGAGAAACACAACGACTTCCCACATAACTTGGTTTAAAAAGGCAAAGCCAGTTGTTCGCATTGCACTCTTTTGGGTACACCACTGTCCTATTCCCCACCCAACTTCTGAACCCATTTATAAAGGCCTTCAATAAGGACTTAACCACTACGGCCACTGTACCATGACAAAGCACCAGTTATAAAAAAAAAAAGTAAAAATCAGGCAGTAAGCTGTTCCATCTAAAGAAATATTATTCTTATAATCATGGTTTTTATCAGTTTGGCTCCATGCATAGCTATCACACATGCCAGGATCAGCCAATACCAAGCACATTAGCTTTGTGAAGGGCGCAGCAAAGGGTCTGCAGAGGCAGTATGCATATAGGGCATGCTGCAGAGAAGGCAGCGCCCCTCCCTTAGTGGCGAATTTCACGCGGACTTTCCTCATGCTGTTGTCGCGCAGTAACGAATCGGTCACGTACAAACGCGTCGCGATTTCGCTTAGTACAGGAAAAGGGCACATACGAGTAGTCACACGTGTCGGTAAAGCGCGATTAAGTGGCCGCTAACTGACCTTGTCCGTTCCCGCGACGAGCCTAAGTCGCACAAAACATCACGCGAGCTTCACGCTCCACTATAGCCCTTACTGCATGGCCCGATTCTTGCATTTTTTTCCATTGACCTTCGAGCTCAGCCGTGTAAATCAACCGCAGCCGCAGAGCTTATACGAGCTAAGAAAGGCAATCATGGGAATAAGCGATAATCACTCCAAAAACAGTGTTAGCGTTAGCATTATAGCTAATTGTTATAATAATATATAATTATAGCTAAAATGTTATTGCTATTAGCAGCGTCTTTGCAGTCAGCATTGTGGACAAACGTATACAGTGCACTCTTATCAGGGGTCCTGGCGTAAACCGATTTCCGTTTACTAGGATATCTTTATCACTTCTTGTAGTATTTAAATAGCCTCTCCCGCTTTACATTAACAATGTGGTAACATTAGCATTTGGTAGGACTAAATTCGCCTGACAAAATGAACCCCCGGTAACTCGAAACCATGTTATCAGGGAGCCAGAAGTCATTTATTGTTGTGAGTTTTAGACCTCATTTGTAGACTTTTTCAAACTCTAACTGACCTATGATTTAAAATATCTATATTCACTGGCTCCATAAATCTCTTCTCTCAGTGAAGTTTTCCTCCAGTAATTTATTTGGCCTCTGAATAAAATGAAGTTTCTCCACTCGTGACGCTCCAACAACAATAAGACCAAGACGAATGACCTCCACATGCAGCGAGCGTTTTGATTTGAGGCCCAACGGAATCGCTGCATAAGGCGTTTGACTGGAAGGCCTGCGTGGAGTCCTGGTGGTACGGCCACAAGATAGCCGAGTGGCTGACGTCAAATCATGACATCGCCCGCATATCGGATAAGGTTCCTGAGCAGCAGGTAATTTGCAGCACAATCCAACCTGGCGTTTTTGTTTTAAAAGAGTCGGGTTCTCTGTTGCCAATCATTTCATTAGAAGGTGTCTCATAAACCCATCGGTAACCTCGGTATGAGAGAAAAAAAACAAAGACGAGGGGGAGGGGATAACATGACCCTACTTCGAAGCTGTATTCATTATATAACAACCAATTTGACCTACGGCGTCTATGAATTTTCCTACGAGAGGAAATCACTTCGGGGTATTTACTGCAAATAAACGGAGAGCCAAGCCAAAACTTAAGAAGGTGCAGTGTTTCTGTGCCATATGTGTCTTGACATGTAGTGCTCTCAGTCAAAAGGATGGTAAAAACGGGCTTTTGGGATTTTTTTTAACGCTTTCCCACAACAACCTTCCTTCTTGCATTTCAAACAAACCCTCGAAGGCCGTAAAACGGCCCCATCTCAGGCAACACCTGGCAGACAAACAAAGCTCTGCGGCAGATCTGCGAGCGTTATCGCCAGCTGAAAAAGAGGAGGTTTGAGTCCGCACTTCCTCTTAATGACATACAAATTACGGTCCGCCGGTTGTTATGCGTTCAACAGGATCCCATCCTGTCCGCAGAAACGGACGCTCCGGCCGACGGTTTCTGGAATGTGAAATCTCGAGGCATATTTTACATTTTCGTGCGGTTTGGGGGGGGCAACGTTCTCAGAGTATGGCGGAGTCGCCAGCGGCCTTTCTGCAGTTCACCAAATATGGACATGTTGGAGGAATGCAGAGTTCAGCCCAGACTCTGACTCCGCGTTCAGAGCATCTGTCCGATGGCAAAAACACCCCCTTCTCCCTCTAGAATGACACAAGCAGCACCTGGGAAACCACGAGTCCAATGTTTTAATTTCCCCCAACAACATGCCACTGTGTCCCCATTTAGGGACCGATGACAAAGCAGACCTAATGGGAAAATCGGCAAGCGAAAGACCAGTAACCTCAGAAAACCAGTGCGGCCGGAAAAAAACGCGACAAAAGGTCACCCGCATAAATTCTTACAAATAATATGCCAAGTAACTTACGGCTCAGTCTTCCGGGGGGTCCAGTATAGTTAAAGAAAATAAATAAATGAATTAAATCACAGCATTTAGGTGCACCCTGTCGGGAAATAATTGACTACTGCTGAGCTTGACACTCAACTTGGCTTACAAGGGATTTGTTCAGAGACTTGTGAAGGCCAGCCCAGCTTATTCCGACCATGAAACAAGCATATGTAGGATGTCGTGGGAAATGGGAATGGAGCTAAAGCGGCGTCACCCATCAAATAAAGCCACGATGATCCCTCCTCTGCAACCAACAGAGCCGCCGCGCTAACTAAAGTTTCATTCAAAGGTTATGTAAAAACCAATCTGCCTTCAAACTTCAGCAGGTCTCAACACACTGTTAAGGACTGGCCTTATTCCGGTCTGAAAACGTCACCATAAGCCTATAAGACACTATAGTACCGGGCTACCACTACCAATAAACTCGCTTAGAAAAATCGTTCCCTTTCCTGAAGTTTGCAAAACAAAATGAAGGCGGCCTTATAAAACAGGAAATTCAATCAGACGCACAATCTGAATTATAAAAATAAATAAAAACCTGACAATTAAAATGTAGCATATACCGTAAACATCTACGTTAACAGACAGCATGGAGTTAACAGAGGACACACTCTACTAAGCTTCAGTTACATCGCAGCAAAATCCGGGTTCTTGGATAAAACCCCAAGCCCTTTTAAAAGAGTTTAGGTAAATAATCCCCATCTCCCTTTTGTTCGTTTGTGGTCAAAAGCCCACTGGTCTAAGCAGTGTTGCAAGGCTAAATTCTCAGACTTTTTTCCGACCAGTCAGATATTAGTTGTGTAAGAGTCCCTATTTAAAGGGGCACACAAAGAAACTATTTCACTGACCTAATTTCCATGCCTTCCTCTGAGGGCTCCCAGAGCAGATGAAAAGACTACAAAGACAATGCAGCTGACAGTGTTTTTACAGCCGTTACAATGAAAGGAAAAGTTTGAATTTCACGAATGGATATCGGTGCTGTGTGCTCCCAAGTAACCTGTGACCATCTGCCAGAACTCGACCCCCAGATCCAGAAAACAGAACGGGCGGGCTGGAGAGAAGTAAGGCCCAAAAGCGCCCCGATCGTGACTGCAACATGAAGTCTGTGTGTGTCTTTGCTGTGTGTGTGTGTGTGTGTGTGTGTGTGTAGGGGGGGCAGCTCCATATATACGTAGGTACGACTGGAGAAGCTAAATGGGGAGGGCACACGGTCCAGGGCACACGGTCCAGGGCACACGGTCCAGGGCACACGGTCCAGGGCACACGGTCCAGGGCACACGGTCCAGGGCTCCTCCCCCTTTCCACCCTGATTGTTTACGGCCACGTGGTGACGGCACAAGTCACAACAAGTGGGCGGGGTAGGCCCAGCGCTACTGCTCTCCAAATGTTTACGCCGCTGCAAAGGTTCTGGAAATCTGACCCAGACGATAATTGCTGCAGCATTCAGGCTAATAAAAACGAGGTGCGTTTACGCCAGCGTATCGCCTGCTACTTCATCCAGTCGAAGCCTTCCTATAGAGGTCGGCGGCAGAGTTTAAGGGCCTCGTAAACTGAATTTATGAATCTGAGAATTGAACGTCGGACGAGTTCTCTGAATACGGAGGAGCGGCTTTTTAAAGGAAATGTCCTTGTAAACCTCGGTAGCGAGACTTTCACCAGTATCTGAAAAATGTGCCTGGTCAATAATAATAAAATATACATCAATTACATATTCACAAAGAAAAAGTAGCTTCCTTGACTTGACAATACCTCACAATGCTTCCCCGCTGGCTAGCTTTCACACTGACAAACGTGAAACGGAATTAATGCTGTGATGAAACGACAACAGAGGCCAGACATTTGTCGTCGGGAAACCCCACCCCCGGGCACACGGTAACTTACCGATTCGTCCAAAGCAAACCGCAGGCAGCCGTGTTCGTACAGGACGAAGAACCTCCGCTGCCACTTCTGCAAGGAGACAACCGTTCTGTCATGGGGCTGGTTAAGAGTCGCACATGAAACACTTTCTAGCTAAAGAAACTTCTTTGTGCAAAACCAAGTGCCAGCGACTGCACTGAAATTACATTTCCCAGGGGCACTTTTACAGTCTACATACGACCAATAGGTAAACTTCACTTAGGGAACATCGTGTGGTGAGTTCAATCATGGCTTCAGTGCATTTCAAGAAAGAAATTACTACACCGATGATAGTTCAGCAACTAGGCTAGAAAATAAGACATCATGTGCGGTGACACTGGGACGCCCCAACGGGAATGAAAATGATGGAAAGAACCCCAGCATTGTAGTTCATTTTGCCACTCTTGCAACCCTGGAATTTCTTTTGTTGCCGTTTGAAGAGTGTTATGCTGAACAACGGAAGTTAAAATACTAGCAGCCTGCCTATTTGGCTCCTTCGTCTCATACCCTTCCATTTTTAAAAACTATCAAAGAGCTAAGATTATACAAACACACACACACACCATTTAAAAACTTTGTCAAGTCCTGCTGGCCGCAAGCAAAGACCAACCTTCCGGATTCACCGCCATGCTCTTACCCTAGATCTCTGCATTGGATTGTCAAAATCCGTCCCCTCGGGGGCCAAACACAGCCAGCCTCCATAAATAGGTTTGGCCTGCAAAAGAGTAACAGAGCAATTTAGGACATCATTAAAACTGGGGGTGGGGAAATAAAGGGGGAAATAAGAAGAAGAAAGGGGGGGGGGGGTGATCTTTTGGGGTCCAGATGTGACAGAGTTCAAAAACAGTCAGAATACTCACAAATAATATCAAGCCTTACCAGCACTGTCCACTGGTAAACAAACAACGAGCATCTAGTTCCTCGTTACATCAAAGTTTGTTTAAAGCACGACAGCTGACAAAATCAGCGAAAACATTAACGCAAGCAATTTGCACGTTTTAAATGACAGCTCATCTCGGGACCCCCGCCCCCCCCCCGATGCTGGGCCTGTCCCCACGTACACGTTAAACCATCAACCCGAGAACGACTAATCACTTCCAGAATAAATACAGATAAACCTTTCAAGCATGTTCCCAGAGCACACCAGCAAGCCGTTTGAAAAGACTGCCCCGAGCAGTTCAATTACAGTGAGCATCTGTCTGCCTAGACCTTATCAGCGCACAGCTGTCATAGCCTTTTACATTATTTTATCTCCTCAGAAAACTACGGCCGTTCTGGATGGAATGTTCTGAAGAAAAGGTGTGAGACAGCCAGGGCTGCGTCCCCTACGGCAGGAATATTATATCAATTATAACTGGGAATTTTCACAATCACATGCAACAAAAACATATTAGATTCATAAAGATCTATTTTATACATTTACAAGGTCAACAGACTAAATCATAAATCTAGCCGGAGAGGGCAAAATGTTTGGCGACCGTAGTAACAACTTTGTGAAATCTGGCAGCCTGGATTCATTTTTTTAATTGTATTTTTTTAAAGTTACATTTGACGACTGACGGGAGCATTTGGCCCACCCCGTATAGCCAATTAACTGAGTTAACACCATCGATATGTTTAGTTGTGTACAGGAGAGGCCTTTCCATTGATTTAATAGCGTTAGCCATTCTGGGTTTGTTTACATAGTCTAGAGCAAGCTAGCTAAGATACACAGCAGTAGGTCAACACAAATAACGGAATACAAGACGGCTGGAAAGTGACTTGTGATGGACAGTGGACACTTCCTCAGCCAATGAAGCACAGCTCTCCACGCGTCTAAGAAGATGGTTAACACCCTCTAACAATTGTTATGCGTTTTTTTTTTTTTTTTTAAATAAGCAGCATAGTTAAGCCATCCTTTTAGCACCAGCCAATTACCATTATTTTGTGAAAATATTGGTGGCAGGTGAAATAAATGTTTGAAGTGCATAAAAATAATTTTTCTTCAACAATGCTGTATTCACCATTAACTGGACATTATGGGCACACAGAAAAAAATATTTCAAACTTTTCTTTTAAATAACAATTAAGGTATTGATTCCCAAAGTTTTGTTTCACCGGAAGACGACTGCATGAGATGCGAGGCAAGGTTTGAAAAGGAAAACTCCTTGTGGCTTTATAAAAAATAAAATAAACTTTTTTGCGGAAATATCAGGTTTCATTTTCACCCTGTACCTCTTGGGGGGAGCTCTTCCGGCTGAGTTCTCCGGCGTGAAACACAGAGCCCAACACCAGAATGCGTAAGCGTGGGGTCCCTCGCGGACATCACTGGCTAGCAACTGTCAGGAACTCAACCCTGCATAGACCAGCCAGCCCCAGAGTACGCCCTTCTCCGAACTCTACGCAATGGGCAAACTCCTGGGACTCCCTGTTGAAGTCGGCACTGACCTGAAAACAAAACCTAGGGTTGAGCACCTCAGCTGGCTCAGCCATTCAGGAGCGGTATTAATAAAGTAGCTAGAGTCCCGTTGTCGTGACAGTGCGTGGGTCTAGGTCGTTCTTGCTTAAGACATTTTAAAAATAAAAAAGTCAGTAGGGTCAACTTAAAAGGCATGATACAGTGGAGGGCCCTGGAAAATTTTTGGTTTCATTCGTTTTTGATGAAACAAAACGTGTAACAATAATAAATAACGAGGTTTGTGGAAAAATCTTCTGTGTTGCTTAATCGTCCCACGTCTGTCCCTTTTTTTCGGCTCCCAAAACCCACTCCCCTAAAAAAACATGGGTCCAGCTGTGACAGAGGTGCCAGGAGAGGACAGGCACGCCCCTCCACTCTTCCTCTGCACATTGCAGGCCAGTTTCCTCTCCAGCGCGTCACCCTTAACCCCGTAACCCTTCTGTCAGGCGCGAGGCTCTCGATTTCCTCTTGGGCCGAGGCCTCGGGGCGCTCCCAGCGGGCCAGTTTAGCCCCCCGTGGGGCGGGGGGGGGGGGGGGGGGGGGGGGGGGGGGGGGGGGGGGGGGGGGGGGGGGG
>JAOYSI010005529.1:0-45573 GCA_025775065.1 Hiodon alosoides
GTAATCCTGACCCCCCCGCCCCCCCCCCCCCCCCATTTCTTTTGCTTTCTATTGAAGGAGAAATGAGTGGCCTTAGTCAGCTGTTGTAGTTTTAAGGTGAGATGAGATTTCTTCTCCAATGACTTGGAAGTATGCAGAATGTGGCTTTTCATTTTCAACATTCTTCGGCTCCTGCTTACACAACAGTATAGCCTTTGAAACGTCAAAACATTTATTGTGTTAAATAAAGCTGCAGAATATGGAAGAATTGCTCGGAAACTTTAGATGACACCTCTTGCTTTAGTCCGTTTTTTTGTCACCAATTTATCAACATGTGCAGGAGACAGCAGACACAGGATACCTAAGAGGATAGACTAAATATCAACAATCCGTGTGAATAAACAAATAAAAATATGCGAGCGAGTAAATAAACGAACAAAGTGAGAGAGTGGGCGAGACAATGGAAGCCCTAAATCAGCTGAACGGAGGGTGCTCTGTATCACTAAGGATTAGCGCGCCTCCGGTTTCCACTGTGGCGTGTTTCTGCTGGAGGATAGTGCACTGACCTGGGGCAGGAAACAGCTCATGTCCCGGACAGGCAGCACTGGGCCACTTTACTAGCAGAGCATTCCATAAGAATTATTAACCACACAGAAAAGGTAGCTTGAATCAACAACAAAGGGAGGTCAGAAAGTTAAAACAACATACAGGATATGAATAAAAAAACTCGGTGAAGCAAAAATTGGAGACCGGTCCTCATACTGTGATTGCTTTGTAACTGTCTTTTTTTCTGTTGGTATTCAGTATAGTTTTGAAAAGATGTACAGTATGTGAAATGTTTAATGTTGAAAAAAGGGGAACAAAGAAAGGGAATTACCATTGCATTAACCAACATCAATCAGATAAAGTGGATTTTACTTGCTGTAGCAAATCAAACGCAATCAAACGCAATTAAAATAATTAATGGGACGAAAAGATGGCAAGCACAGGAAACATAAAAGTCCGGCTTAAATAAATTAATCCACTGGCAAATTCTCGTAGAAGAGTGCAATAATCTAAAATTTTATTGTGAGCTTTTTGTAAAAGTACATCCTTTTCTTGTGTTGAAAACACACTTGAAAACAAGACCAAAAAAGTATGATAAGGAAAAAATTCTTTCCTCTCTTACAGACAATGGAGTCTCAGGAGATGGTGGAGTCAAACATTCTTCTACCATGACGACAGTGGAATCTCTTTCGGCTTCTTAGATCTCTAACAACTTCCCATTCAGGTGCAGAATGCTTCACATCATAGTGGTCAAGGGGCCAACTTCCTCACCATGTCCTTCTACTGTTCAGCTCCCACACTCTTTGAAGTGCTTTTCTTGTGGTTGGAAAAGGGGGCTGAATTTGGAAGATACTGCAGGTTCACCACATGGTTCAACAGCTGCAATGGGCTATCACACACATTAATGTTGGGGAAATACCTGATCTACTCATGTTATTTCGTAATATGCAAATAAAAATGGTGTCATTCATAAAGTGAAACTGTCATTCATAAATTTCACAATATGCTCCCACGTGGTTCCAAGAGGAGTAGGAAGTACAAAGAGTTCGACACATGATTTTTTCATGCTTCTCCAGAAGTTCTTGTCATTCTGATATGTGATTACCACAATTGGTTATTCTGAATTATGGAGAAAATAGAGAAAAATGGCTATTTCAAATGTATTAAATAACTAAATAAATAAGAAGTACCTCTATCAAATTCATTAAATAACTCAATAAAAAGCATGGCCAAATTATTCAGTTTAATTACCTAACCCCTTTAGACAAGCTTGTACGGAAAAGGCCAAGCTCTTATTAATTTAAGAATTTCAGAAGCAGTCACTTATCGTAAGACCATTATTCCCATTAACAATTTAATCAAGCATAACATGACTGAAATATGCTTGAACAAAAACAATCATGGACGGTATGTCACCCAGGACAAGGGACGAGAAGCGCCAGACAGAAACTATGCCCTGCACAGAATGTAATTACGAGTCAGAAATGAAATCGCGTACAGCAAACAAGCTTGTGTTCAGCCTGATCTTTTTTCCCCATCACAGCCTCCAGATCAATCTTAGTTTGGATGTAAATGCAAGGCTGTAGTATAAACAAAGGTACGAGCAAACACGGGTACGCTTCTGAATTAGGAATTGCAATTCCATGAGCTATTTCCCCAAAAGTCAGTTCCCATAGCTGTGCCTTGTTGTTAGTGCACTTCAACACTCCTTTAACTCTTCCTTACAAATCTTCTTCCCCCAACTCTGTCTGCTAAGAGACATTGTGTTCTGTGGGCCAGTAAATTCACAATAATTATATAGTGCATATCCTTTAATTATCCCTAGAAAGAAGGGATAGGGATTTCTAATGTTTCAACGTGGTTGGCTATAGTGAAACAAGGACAAAGACAGCATCCTCCCATTCAGAAGACTAGCCCACCTGCAGTTCATTACCCAATCAAATCAAATCTGTTTTTTCAATTGGAAGGAACCTAAGAAGTTACCATGAAGCAATGCCAACCTAACACAAATGACATCTGTGCTGCAGCCAACAAATGGTACATTCATTATTTAAGTTTTAGTTCAATGTATTATGTTCTCTTAGCACCTTTAGTCAAAGAACAAACGCAATAGTTTGTACATTAAATAGAGCTCATAAGGCTATATATTTTTTATTTTTAGATTAAACAGAGCTCATAAGGCACAACAGAAAAAAAAAACAAGTTATATTTATATTAACACTCCCAATACAACTTTCAACCCAAAAATCTAATTAATTTATAATCTCAGTCCTAATCAGTTTAGTATCTCTCAAGATAAGACTTCTGTTGGAGACTTTTCTCTCAATTGTTCATCCTCTATAAACTTAGGACTACTTCTTCTTGAGTATATACAGCTAAAGAGCTCTATTATTTTAAAGCATGTATTTATTTTTGCAGACCTGCACTCAATAAGCAAACTCTTTTATTTACAAAAGAATAAATAACATTGCTGTACAGCGCCAAAATAATTTAATCTGGTCTGTGTGAAAAGGGATGTTTAAACTTTCGATAAGTGACACATCTAAAACGTGCGCATGCAGCCAAAAATAACATATTTACCACATTTTTAACAATCCAGCCCACAATGGCGAAGCACATGTGAGGAAAAACGACACATTTCAGTATCCAAGTGTTTGTTTCAGATCTGAGAATCTCAGCGTTACATATTTCACATCAGAAAGTGGAGGGCTGAGTTTGAGGAGAGGGAGTCACAGGACAGGACTGTAAACAGAGTGAACCAACGCTAACTGCTCATAAACACGCCCAGAGTGAATGACTGCCCAGCTGTTCACTTCCCATACATCACACTTACAGCCAGGCCTCAATTTCTGTCGGCACTTTGAAAAGCAGTACACGGCCGAGTAGAAATGTTGTCTACTGAAAGAAAAAGAGCAGCACTTTGTGAGCAGCACCCGCTATCCTTCTCTCTTCCTCTTTTTGTTATTTCAGTCCAAGGGTCTCACTTAAATAATCCTTGGCTTCTTAGTTTTCTTTTAAAATATCAATTTAGGTTTTTCTGATGGCTGCTTTTTTGCACTAATGATAGTAGTGCCAGCGAAAGGTTTTAAATAATAAATGTGAGTTCCCACAGTTAAATATACGGCATGCCCAAAAGTATGTGGGCACCTCATTCAAACATCTTCAAAATCAAGGGCATTAATGAAGAGTTGGTCCTGCCTTTGCTGCTACTTTGCTCCACTCTTCTGGGAAGCCTTTCCACTAGATGTTGGAACATTGCTGCAGGGACTTATATCTATTCAGGTCAGACACTGATGTTGGGCGATTAGGCCTGTTGCCACAGTTGGAAGCACAGAATGGTCTAGAATGTCATTGCTGTAGAGTTAAGAATTCCCTCCACTGTAACTAAGGGGCCTAGCTTGAACCATGAAAAACAGCCCCAGACTATTATTCCTCCTCCACCAAATTTTACAGTTAGCAGTATGCATTTAGACAGGTAGCCTTCCCCTGGTATCCACCAAAACCAGATTCATCCGTTTGACTGCCAGGAGGTGAAGTGTGATTCACAACTCCAGGGAACAGATTTCCACTGCTCCAGAGTCCAATAGCTGCTCAGCCTCGAAGCTGCCAATGAACAGTTATTGTCCCGACATTGCAACCAAGGACAGACGTTGTTTACGTGCTATGCCCAGCAGTCCCGCTCTATGAACTTGTGTGGCCTATCACTTTGCGGCTGAGCTGTTGTTGCTCCTAGACGTTTCCACTTAACAATAACAGCACTTACAGTTGACCGCAGCAGCTCTAGCAGGGTTGAAACAAACTGACTTATTGGAAAGGTGGCATGCTATGAAGGTACACTGAATATTTCATAATATTTCATTAAGCACTCCCATTAATTAAATTAGATCAACTTAAATGTATACAGAGTTTAAACATTTTGATTACAGTAACTACCTAGGTGTATATACTCGATCATTAAATCATTAATGTACACAATCAGATCCCTCACTTTTTGAATTCAGTGTGAAAACAAGAATCCAAACTCAAACAGCTTAGCAGAATACTGTATTTTCCTAGCTGTGGTCTGAGTGTGAATGAAGCTAGTGTCAGCATCAGGGTGTGGTTGTGGACTACTTTACACAATCCGAGAGAGCAAAGTAAACTAAGTGTATGTGTCATAGTATACGTCAGACACTGTGTAAAGCCAGTCAGTTCCTTCTTAACTCAGAGGAACCGATGGGAAAATGTGCTTTACAGGTTTGCCAACTCTCAACCACCTGCATGAGACTCACACTTTCAGCCTCAATCTCACCGAACAAATCTCACAGCACCAAAAATGTTCCCTATATCTATACACGGCAGTGGTTGCTATCATTAGCTCTTGTATTACGTTCCGCCTACAATGTTGCCAATCACTAGTTCATTGTGGCTCCTGCTGCTGTGCAACTTTATACAGTTATCGTTTATCAGAGTTTTACAACAGCCATTTTGGCCACCTGGTTATGCTGGGAAGGGAAACTCTGTCTGTGTTTTACAGTAAGTCGCCTGTAAGAGAACTGCTTTACTTCTACGTGTGTTCTATTTGCCATTTTCCCTTTTCCTCTCTCTATCTCTGTCTCTCCAATATCACCCCTCTCTCTGAGCTCCACTCTCCAAGAAGAGTTCTCCTATTTCTCTTGCTTTGTCTGCCCATGGAGGTGCTGACCTGGACCTCTCCATGCAGAATTCCTCAGGTCCAAGATAATCTAGGAGGTGCACCCGGGTAGAGGAAGGTAGAGAAGGAGGGAAGGAGAGAGGGAGCAACACTGCAACCTCCTCCTCAACACTGAGTTTCATTGTTCTCTTTAACATTTACATTCCTACTTTCAACCCTTCTTGTCTTGGTGAACAGAGGTGTGGAGATCCAACAATACAAGGGGCAAGCTCGAGCACGCTAGCGCTCTTACACTCAGTACTGAAATCCCACAAAAGAGGCTAGTGCCATGTCCTTATTTCCTATTGCACCCAATTAAAGTTCAGTGGATTGGCCAGTAAACCCCTAGTGTCTATCACAGCCACATCCCAGCTGCTGAAGTAAGGTTATTGCAAGGTTGTATCAACCTAAAACCTGGTCTTAAAAGAAAAATTATTACAATATAGCAATATTTCCTCTGAGTTGGCTTTACACAGTGTCTGATGCTTTGTATATACACAAGGAGGACATTTTATTTTCACCTTATATCACAATTGGGATTCAGCGCCTTCATAACTAATAATAAACTACTTTATTTCCAGTTGAACACATTGATTTCTTAAGGTTAACATTTATAAAGACATTGTCACATGACGGCAATGTAATAGTAGCAAAAACTTGAAGATAAAAATCGCTTAATTGAATTATAAAACCTGCATATTAATTGTAATTAATAATTAGTAAACATAATTGTAATATAAATTCTGTATTGTACTTATTTTGTAATTATGATCGAAATTCAATTAGGATATAAAAGATTCTCAGAATGCCTACTGGCATGGTGGTTAAAGTGATTATTGATAGGCCAATTCAAATCTCCAATAATACAATCTTTTATAATCCTTGTTAGAAGCCAGGACATAATAAATTAAAAATTGTAGCATTCGGTGCAACAATCTTCCTTTAGTGAAATGAAAAATAAGGGGAAAAAATAGCTCTAGTTCTAAATCACTTAATTATCATAAATATGCTTCAACTTATTGTGAAGATTGAGAAAATAACAAAAATGTGTTCAATATTGAAAACAATCCTATGTTTTCAAAGCACTAACATGTCGTATCCTGCTGGAATAATTATAACAAAGGATGTAAATTTGGCGAAAAGACAAGACTAATACCACTGACAGGTTAGAGTTGTAAAGGTTTCTACTTTGCAAAAAGGCTCTTCTACTCCAAACGAGGGTTGTGAGGTTTTTTTTTTAAGGGAAAACAGATCACAGATAATTCACCTGAAAACCCATCTAATACTATGTGCACTGCCATTTTTTCTATTTTGTTGAGCTAAAATCAAAGATTGTATTCGATCACAACAAAAGCCTGTAGGCATTATTTGCACATCGTCATCTAACCTTTTATACCAAATGTTTAACAGGGATATTGGCCAAGACTGCACGTTACGCATGACAGAATGAAGGTGAGACAAATGAATCCTCACAGGAGTGATGACAAGGTGGCAGAGAAACATGGCAACTTGCCACTTACCCTGGCAGGAGTTGTCGACAGCTTGGTATCCGGGGCGGCACTGACACTGCCCAACGGGCACCACCCACTCCCCGTCAGCCGTGCAGTATATGCGGGGCGGGTCCTGGCTGACTGCATTCTTCACGCAGGCCCCAGTGACCTCTCGCAGCGCCAGGTTTTCACCGCCAGCCACCGTGTCGGGGAAGGCAGCCAGACTCTGAATGGTGGCCGGACAAGTCTTGTAGTACACCCTCACTGACAGCAGCCCCACACAGCCACCAAAGTCCTGGAAGGCCAAGTAGAAACCCTTATGGGACAGCGGCTCCACTATCTTCGTCTCCAGGTTGACCTTCAGTTCGCCGCGGCTCGAAATCTCATCGGGCGCAATTGTAGCCACCTTGCGGAACTGGCCTTTGCGGAAGTTGGTCCCAATGTCCGCATCGGACTCTGAATAGTACATGTTGAAGGTTTCTTTGCAGGATTGCGAGGCTCCATCGAAGGAATTGCAGTCACGTACTATGAAGCTCAGCTCCACAAAGACGCGAGAGGCTCCTGGCCTGCGCTGTATGAAGGTGGTTCGTAGCCAGTTGTCCTGCTCGCCCTCGGCCACGTTGCATACGGAGTAGGTGTAGAGCAGAGAACCATTCACCACCCTCTGAGACAGCTCCCACTGTCACACAGGAAGGGACAGACACAGGGTCACCATTGTGGTAAGTGTAAACCGAGCAAAGAACTAACAACAAATACAAGGACATCTGGCATATCACAGTTTATCTCTAGAGAACAGGAAAGATATTTTTCATTCTCATGAAGCTCCTGTGTTTTAACGAGGATACAAAACATTTTTTAGTTGATGACTTGCAACAGCAATTCAGCCTCGGAAAAAAGCAGCCTCAGATATTGTTCCAAACCTACTGCTGCTGTTCATACTTCTGAGGTGGACATCAAAAACTGAGGCATTGAGTTGTTACAGTGCCACTGAGCAGACAGAGAATCAGTAATATGTGGCATGTGATGAATTAAAATAATTGATTAAATACATGACAATGTGTTATAGTATATATATTCAGTTTTTAACAGGTTTGATAAGCATTGAATAAACAGCAGTGAAACTGTAATTAGGCTTTCATAAAATAAATAAATGCCGAGATGCGACATCAACAGTATTCAAAATTCCTGAAGTATTCAGTATTCAGAGTTTCTGAAGTATTCAGTATTCAGAGTTTCTGAAGTATTCAGTATTTAGAGTTTCTGAACGGCCCTGTTGACATTTCAGCCAGTTTAAGTCCCCATCTTTGATCAGTACTATAATAGCAAGGCAACGAGAAGAAGTTGAGCAACAGCTCTTAAAATCTTCTTTGGATAAGCAGTAAAATTTCTAATAAAAAAAACAATACAATTCTGTGGCAATGACAACAAACATTACTAGTGTTTGTTGTCAGTTACTAGTGACCACAGTCAATTGTGCGTCGGGTACGAGACCGCCTGACATCCAATCAAATTAAACTGGTTTAAACATGGTTATTTATGTGAAACCAGTTTTGACTCATCAGCCTACTGAGATTGTGTCTGTGCCCTAAGTTCAGTCATGCTTCAGGGGGGTTAGTCAAACAATTTTTTTTCGAAATTTTAAATTTGAATTTGTTGGGTTTTATTTTATTTCCTCTGGAAAATGCAATATGTTCCGCTATGTGACAATTCAATTGTAAAAAAAATAAAATTAAAATTATAATAAACAATAAACCACTATTATTTACACATTTTATTGATAAAATGTATAAACCACTATTATTTATACATTTTATAGATAAAATGTACATAATAATTGTAGCAAATAGCTTAACTTAAACAAGTTAGGAACTTTCTGTTTCTCGTCAAATATTCAAAACTCTTTCAGCTTCACCATTGGCTGTATTGTTTCAGTTTCTTTGACATGAACCTACATGATGCCTCTTATATTCTCAATTGAGAATGCACCTGACTTCTCCATCGCTTCCACAAAACTAACCATGCTAACTCAGAAAAGACTAGAAGATATATTGCATCAAGTTAGTCGTCTAAAAATACAACCCTCCTTATAAAAATTTAAAAAGTTCACCCCTTACCCCATTCTCATTAGGCCACCGCAACCATCCCAGCTCCCCTCCTGACGCCTTCATATCCAATAGCACTTCTGTGTAGAAGAGAAACATAAATTATACTTTTAGAAATTAGTAGAATAGTTTATATTGGGCAAATGTCAAAGTATTTTTTTTTATCACAGCACCACTTTTTTTTTTTTATAGCTAGCCCACCAGTAACACATGCCTACCAGTTGTGACAGCTTCTGTTGAGATCGTTTCACTTCATTTTTCACTTATTTCCATTTAGGACGGTACCAAATCAAAACTTCGGCAAATCGCAATTTAACACAGTTTTATTTTTATGAGTCGAAGAAGTAAGATACTTGTTACTGATTAAGATACTTAAACGCTATCAAATACAGTAACGTGACGAGAGGGTTGGCAAAGTTTTAGTTGTTTTAATAAGTTTTAATTTGCACGGAGAATTCCGTTAGATTTTGAAATTGCCTTTCTGATTTATTAGGATAAATTCACAGACTGAAACAATCTAGTTTTAATAAATACACATTTAAAACTGAATAAGTAAAGCTATATGATATAGATATTCATCAATGACGAAATACAGGGAGCCCTTAATTGGACCGAAAAAAAATGCAGGTCCCCTCGTGCAAGCGAGCGAACGCGTGAAAATATATTGGATTAAGTGCAAGTATACAAATTTTAAAGAAACGATAAGCGTTTGAACAATGTTTTTAAAGGGAACATTTTCAATATACTCGTTCTGCGTGGAGCAAATACGTTTCTATTAAATTCTTAACTAATCAAGATTTCAAAAAGAAAAGCGGAGACTTCTCAACGGGGAAGTTATACTGCAATAGTAGTACTTCAATACCACTTCATTTAGTAGTTCCTAGTGTGTTTTGTATGTAACTTTTTTTTTAATCTCGCCTCCTACTAAACATGATAGATACGCAGCACTTAAGACTGAAATAACACGTATTCTACATTATGTGCATTTTAAACATATAATATTATTATACATTAAGTGATATTGAAAAAGATAGCATATCTCATAAGAGCGGTAGTATATTGATACTGTTTAGCAACGCTTTTAGCCTACGCGATTTCTGAGACGATTCGGGTTTGTGTTCTTGCCCATAGCAACTGGACTTGAAACTTTCCAATGCAAGACCGTAGTCTACAACACACCAGCGACCTTTCTATATTTAATTTTTGTGGATTTTGCAACAAACCCTTAACATTAAATGGTTGTCTCTTAAAACTCATCCAGGATACAGAACGGAAATTGGAATTAGCAAAATCAGACACGCTAAATCGCAACGGCGAACCTACATCCTCGTGCCACCCGCAATAGAGACTTTGCTGTGCCGCGAAATAATGATTTAGTCAATTCCTAATCTCGGTGGCCTCGTGTCTCAACGTGTGGACGAATATTGTATTTAGTTCCGAGTTTATCTTACTGCATACCTGTATTCCATTTTTTCTTAACTTATTCGCATCTTTTATTTTTTTTGCCACTGAAGGAGACAGCACTTTAAATACTTCAGTGGAAAATGCAATCGCCACCTGCGACCTGTGAGGTTATTCAGATACCTACCTCCTCAACAGCATTTTTCTTGAGCACATAAATCATCTACTAGTTTTTTTTAAATTTATTATTATTTGTAAAAAATAGTTTCTGTTAACAAATACATTTATACGTAAAAATAATATAAAAAGCTGTTTTAGCGAAATATATCGTTTGTTAAATGTAGGATTTTCCGACTCAAAGCGACATTTACAAAAATATTCTATCCGTAATTTTTGAGATTTTATTCTTCCGAAATTTGAATATGAAAATAGCTAACTTAAAATTAAAATGATCTTATAAATATACCCGTTGCCTGGACCGCACTTACCTTCTTTCGTTTGTAGAGTAATAAATATACAGTGAATAAATAAAAATAAAGACAAACAACGCTTAATCCCATGTGAATCCATTTTCGAAACAATTTGTATTACTTAGTAAAATATGGACCACTGCCACCGTTGAGTACTACTGGAATGACTGAAGGGTAGTTTTTTGGCAGTCTCATTCAGGAATAAGTGGTGTCATCATCCCCGCCCGTTGGAATGTGCCCAAATACCATATAGGGAGAAGGGGGGTAGATTCTAAACTTTATTGCGACAGGGATCTCGAAGAGTCTTCGACTGTGATTGGAGCGTGCATCGCGTGTTCAAGAAGTTACCTGTTCTCGAGCTGACAGTCTCCACTTCTGGTTAAATTCCTTACCACTAACATGGAAGACTACAGATTTTAAACAAGTTAATTACTCCTGTCAGTCTTTTTTCTATCTATTTTCCTATTTTAACGATACAAAATGCAAATAAAAATACATTTAAAAATAAAACGAGAGTCCAACTCTTTCCTCTGTCATTTTTTCTTCTCACATTTGAGAGATTTTTGTCATTTGATAATTACCATTAAACGTAGTGGATTATTAACCTTTTCAGTTAGGGTAGGCAGTAATCCAAGTGGAGTGGTAGAGGATGTGGCGGGTGTCAGGTAAGAGGGCGTGTTGGCGATACGACTGTGTGACTGCTAACGAGGGTTTTCCGGAAATATGGTCTCCAGCATAAACATAATAACAGATGAAAAAATTACATAGCAACCACAGGAATCAAAGGATCATCACAAAGTTAACAAACGCAGAAAGAATGAAAGATTTATTTTTAGACTGAAATGCATGACCTAAACGAAATCATGCAGAACGATGTTTACAACAGCATTTTTGTTGGATTTTAAGATAGGGGGTGATGGAATGTGTATCTGCATGTATGTGCTTCAGTTATGGCCTTTGTGGGATGTAGAGAGAGAGTTCTGTACTTGATAGATTCCTGGAAAGATAAACTTCCTGTTTGGTTACGCTCTTCGTGTTTTTCATTGATCAAGTCCTTTCACAGACGCTCCTGTTCATATTCACTTCAAAGGGGATTTTAACTTTTCGCTGTTTTGTAAACTCTGTCCACAGCCCTCTTTCCCCGCTCTTTTTTTCTATTCTCTCTGAATTTCCCAATTCATGTGATAACAGCATTACAAATATTAAAAATTATAGCCAAAATGATTGTTGTTGTTGTTAAACAACATTGTTTTTGTTTGTCAGCAGAGCTCACACTGAGCGTAGACCTGAGACCAGAGTAGTCCTACCAGAAGCAATAGAGTTTTAGTCATTTTTATCTTTTCTTTACCAGTCGGGTCTTAGTATCCAGACATAAGTGTGACAATACCTAGCTTTTAGTTAACACATAAAATAAAAAGTTAAGTTTGGAACCCCTGACCCGACACGCTTAATCTTTTCATCTGTATTATCCTCTATCACCTGTTACTGATATAAATAATAATATACAAATAATTTAAAAAGTAAATACATTTTGTTGTGATCTGTGACTTTGTAGTGAATTGTGATTAGTCGCAATTTGTTCCTTGAGAAGATATTTCAACAGCAGCTATTCTGCTTCTTAAAGTCTGGATCAAGAAGAACAGAAGAACAGTTTTCCCAAATGACTTCACACAGATCTCTCTAATTCAGTTATTTAGACTCTGGTCAGAAACTTACAGTCCCCAGAGCTCTCTGTTTTCTTACAGTAACTCAAAAAGGTTTTTTTTAGTGGTTCATTGTATGCCTAACGAGTCCCACCTGAGTGACAGGGAAGGGCCGGGTTCAATGCCCCATCAGAAGAGCCTGAGTAAGGTCAACACCCTCTGCCTTCATGTTTCCTGCACCCCGTGGCTCTGCTTCCACACACTGCCTCACACCAGGGGTTAAGACCAGCATTTAAAGGGTCATTGAATCACAAATAGTGCAGCTAACACTGCCAACCCCCTTCTCTGCACCCCCATTCACATGCACTCAAAGTGGCAATGGTATTATTAGGTCTTTATAATCACTTAGCTATTTCAGCTTTAAATCCTATCATCATCTACTAGTGCCGCCGCAGTAGTCATCACAATTATTTTGAGTTAGTCCAAACTTTTGTTATTATTTTATATTAAATCTTGCAAATGGTATTCACATTGTCACATGTGAAAACCTAATGGGTTCGTGCATTAGATAACATGGATTACGATTAAAGAAAAAACAATATAAATGATAAATGATTTTTAAAAAACTTGTGCAAAACTCCTGGACCTCCCCAACACACAAATATGTCTTATCTCCCCTCCGACTAGGGGCAACAGATATTGAATTAAATCACTTCATGTGACCCATTATGTATTGCGATTTAACAAATAAGTTTTGTCCCAGGAAGTGGTAAAACGCTATTACGACTGGTGAAGGAAGCAGGATAAATGGGGGCAGGGCGCGGGATTAGCGAGAGGGAGAGGGCTGCCAGGCACAGGTGTGAGTCAACAGAGGCCCGTAGAACAGCAGGGCTTTTGTTAGCAGTCTGCCTCCTGTCCACACATTGCAGCAAGTGTTCGCCGATGGAACACGTACGCAAACAGAAATTTATTTCGTCCTTTTATTTCACATTTGTGTGCTTATATATCATTGATATGTATATGTCCATTTTACTTACAATTTACATACGTACAGCATTGTGTTATCAGCGGCATTTCCATTTGTGTCAGGTCAACATGAATAGCTTTATTCCCGTTCAGTGCTTGGATGAGCAAGGACAGGATGAGGTGAACATTGAGTGGGAGCTGGAGTGACCCAGGTTTTCCTAGAAAATCCCCTTAAGTCAGCCCTGTGACCAGCCCTGGAGGAAGCCATGTCTCAGTGTCTCTGAAACCAGTTGAATGTTTTTGATGCTGTTGATTATTGGCCAGATGCTGGACTTTGCTCAGTGTTTCCTCTCAATGGCCTCCAACTTCCGATTCAACTTCCCCTGCTCCTCCTCTGCCACTTCCTTTGTTTCAGGGCCCAAATCCTCTTAGTTCTTTTCTCTTGAGTTAAGTTTTCTGTGCGACCATATTTCAATGTTACGGCTGAAATTTTGTTCAAGTTTTAACCTGTTAGTTTACTAACACCAGTGCACACACAATGTAGCCCGAGACTTATGGTGACACCCTCCAAACACATTTTTTTGTGTTTCTCTTCACAGGTCACAGCAGTTCGATTCACCGGCGTCCATTTGGACACAGGGAAAGATGCCTCTTTGGCGTTTTACACTCCACATTGTGTGGCTTTGTTATGCAAACATCAACTGTGTGTGTGTGTGTGTGTGTGTATGAGTGTGGTGAAAACCTATTGATTCAAACCTTCCTAAGCAACATTATAACTTACATTCAGTATCTACTCTGGATGTGCGTATATGTGTGCATCAGAAAAAATCTGAAAAATATCTTCTTTTTTTTTTTAAACAACACATAAGTGTGACACTCATACTCTTCGTCACGTGTTACGGAAAATTGCATGTGACTCTGATGTGCAGTTGCTCACCACAACACTACAATGCTACAATTATCTGAATACCTTCTGTTTGAGTGAAAGAATTACTTCTGCAAAATAAAACAATCTAGATGTGCTTTATACTCACCCAGGGGGAATACCTTTGTTCGGACGGCTTATCTTCACTGTTCAGACTCATATGACACAGATATAAACGACCTTTCAGATTATATAACTAAATAATGTTCAGGGAGGACCTGAAATAGCTGCCTGCAATGTTTTATGGTACACACAGTAATATGGCCCACCCAAATCAAGACAAACAGTACGTCTACCAATGCTTACAATTCAAATGTAGGGTAATTTCACTGAACAACACTTGGAACTAAGTGAATAACTACTAAAGAAGTACAAAGAGACAAATGTGGGGACACAAGACCTCTTAAGATCTCTATATCATATATGCGTATAATATTTCTCTCACCTATCCACAATGTCCAAAAGAAGAAATTATCCTCCAGAGTGGTTACCTTGCTTCCTATTACAGAGATTACACTAAAGGAGTAAGCAGTTCTCTCAGTTCTTATTCAGAATTATATTAATTAATGTTCTTTACTGCAGTCATAATAATAGCAACCAGATTTCCCAAGCAGGAACAGATCAAACCAACATACATCCCTAGCATTGCTTAGGCATAACTGGACAACATAGTAATATCCTTCCTCTTGGCACCCGCCCCTTTCTTCCACAGTAAAAAACAAAGAAAGTTGTGTCACGTTGCTGTGAATTACAGACTCATCATCCACTCGGCAGGGGACGCCGTGGCTGTCGCACACTGGGGAAGTGTAAAAACGGACGTAAAGAGCGAGGGAGACCATTGGTGCTGGTGCTGGTGCTGGTGCTGGTGCCCCCCCCCATATTTCCAACCTCTATGGATTACCCCCTGCCCCCTCCCGATTTCAGATACCCAACTTTAAAATCCTTTGTTGATGTTTATACCCCATGGTACTTATTGCCAAAACTTACGGATAGTAACTTCAAACAAATTCATGAACAAATATGAAAAGGTCAAATGGAGTTGTATAAATGGGTATTTAAGAGCAAATTTAGACAAACGGGGACCAGTCGAGCATAAGACTACTGAAAGAAACAGAAACACATCATGACAGATTTCAAGGACCTGCACGTACTAACTGAAACTGAAAGGTAGCAGGAATCGCAGGCTGGGAATCCATGACAGAGGTGATGAGGAATGGGCAAATCCTGGCAGGAAGACGAGACAGAAAAACAAAAAAAGAGGGAGAACAGCATATTTAGAGAATGAGTTTATCTTTGTACGGATAACTCCGTGAAAACCTCAAAGTGTACGCGAGTGTGTGGGAGATGACTGTCTAACAAGGAGGCGGTGATGAAAAGTGCTGGAGCCGGACTGTGTGTGAGATTGTACAGGTTGTGCTGTGCTGGGCGAGAGGGGGCCGGCACACGCAAACCGGTTCCTGCTTGTTCTTTAACCTCGTCCTTCAACAGATCTCACAAAATCTCAGGGTTCAATCAGTTTGTCATGCCTTTTTTAAATGTATGTAGCACAGGTGTGTGATGAACAGAGCCAGATAGCAGTGCATGGTGAACGGAGGACGAACCTCAGAAATATAAAGCTAAATAAAACATAACACTGCCAAAGTCGTGCACTCTTCTGCTACCTATCTACTTGCCAAAGCCCATTCTTCATTGACAACCATCTTACCTCACCCCTAGAATAAATCATTGGTAACATTTATTTTTATGTCCATCAGTCGCATCGAGTCCAGCATCTGTGCACATTCCAATGCAACTCCAAGTTTTCTTTCAGTCCTTAATTTTTGTACTCTCTCCCACATCTTTTAAATTCATTATTATCTACAACAATTGTGTAATCTTCTCAGCTGAACATAACAAAAAGACCACCCTTCACACACAAAGGAATCCAAGGAATCACTGGTCCTCAATGACTAAATCAGCTACTATAACCTGGTGTAACAAGGCAGCTTAACCGGCCTTACAGACTCTTTCCTGCATTAACACTTCTGCTGGCTCACAGGGAAATCTGGATGTAGTTTGAACAGGCATAAATCATTTTAAAACCCACAGGAACCCGAAAGTGTCTTGTCCCATTATGGCAACATAAAAATTGACACCATCACACATTTAAAGTTCTGCAATTATATCCTGTTTAACATCACACTGCTGCACACGCTCTTGCAACAATTGTATTTATTTTCAGTGCATGACATCCTCCGGTCACACCCTTATTTAACCCAGACAGCTAGTCTGTGCAGGATCTGCAATTTCTGATGGCCAAGGTAACAGAAAACACACAGAGATCAGTTTACAGTCACCAAATAACCAGTGTATACATATAACCTTCAGGCAGAGCAAGACGTACGTGTGTGTGAGTGTGGGGGGTGTGGGGGAACAAGTGAGCGGAGTGTGTATGTGTGTGTCTGTGAGAATATGTTTGAACATGATGACCTTTGCAACACTGCACTTCCTGTTTGCTTTAAGCTCCACTGGCCCACTGTTCCAGGCAGCAGCCTCTCCCAACTTCATCCCATGAGGCCAAAGCCATAAGAATTATATAGAAATGCTAAAAATAAACCATCTCAATATGTTTACCAGAACATTTTGTTTGTTTATTTACCTATTTGGCAGCGCATTACAAAAACAGTTGTGGCACAAAAAATATAATTCAAATATGAATTAGAAAAGGCAAATTGCACTGAAATGATCACACTCTGGGAGGGAAGTCGTTCCTGTTAGTGAAATGCTAATAGCACGAAACAAGCCAGCGTGAGTCAAAACAATCCAGCTAGTCTGCTATCCACTGTCCCAGGGGTTCTAAGAGTCACAGTTCACACTCATCTTGATCAGCCTGGTACACCCAATTCCAAACCAATTACAGGCCACTGTTGCTTTCAAGCTCCATTTTGTGGATAGCCTTTTGCGAGTATCTAACTAAAGAAAAACCTTACACATCTTTTATTTCAAAGTTTATATTCGGTGTATCTTTCATGTTGGTATTTAGAGGTTTAGAACACTCAGCAACTTAAGTAAACAATAAAAATACAAAAAATTAAAAACAATTCTTGAAATTGTGTGGAATGTATGTACAAGAAAGTAGGAAACGGACACATATCAGACATATTTGACGAAACCAACCAGTACATTTAACATCTTTAGCATCTTCTGACGTTTCAGGGTATGCAGTTGAACTTCAACACAAAACAAGTGTACAAGAGAGAGATGGGGGAGAAAATTAAGAAAGATGTAGCATTGGAAGATTCTTGCCCCACCACGTACACCCCACATTCCTCCACAGACTCTGCGGTCGCAGACAGAGGAGGACATGAAGCGAGAGAGAGAGAGGCGGACAGAATGAACAAGGCAGTTAAATCGCTGTGCTGCCCTCTTGTCTGGACTTCAGGAGTGACTATTCTCATAAGTATCTACCCACACATTAAAATGGACTTCCATTCACACATACCTGCACAAGGACACACCCTTCACAGCTCCACGCCTAGTCTGTAGAGGACAGCTCACCGGGATGAGTTAATGAATGGTTAATGAGGTAACAAGTCACTAGGGCAAAAAGGAATTCTAGTTTCTTGCTGAGTGCTCAGTGCCAAATACACAGTTCAATGTTCTCAGAAACATAACATTGTATTTTCTTTAACAGCTCAAGAAACAAAATGCAAGATGCAGCTTAGGGTTAATGTGTATTATGATTTGTAAATGTAATGGTTTGCACATGTGAGTGAGATTCCCCACAATAGTGCCCTCCACTTCTTTAAATAACACTCTGCTGCCCCTCCACCACAGACCAGGTTTGTTATTAGAAAACAGAGGTGCTGGATTTTCTGATTTCTTTTTAGTTCTTCCAGCTCCGTACATCTTGCCCTTTTCTGTGGGCGGTGTGAGTGTGTGTGTGTGAAGTGTTAGTTAACATTCCTGCCCCTGCCCTGTCAAGCACTTTAAATCTTACGCCTCCTCCTTTCCTCTATAATAATTCTACCTCCCTGATGTCACTCGTTGAGAGGGCCATTAAGGCTTTGAGTATCTGCACTTTCTTTTTGAGTTTCCCCTCTGTTTCTCAGAACCCCCCTCGCTCTCTCCCGCTCTCTTCATTCTTCTCCAATATCGTGACATTTTCTACTAATCCTACCTCAGCAGAAGGCAATTATCACTCCTTGTCTGAAAAAAACCACAGTAATAAAATAAAGAGAAAAAATAGGTGAGGAGGGACAATAAATAGATGGTAAGTGAAATGGTAAGCTAATTGCCACATTAATACAATATATCTTTCAAAAATAGTTCTAAAATAATGTTCTTTAAGTTATTCAAATTCTTTTTACAATAGATCGACATAGTTGTGTGATGGTAGACAAAGGTAATAAATCATTTGTCATGACATTTTCAGATTCATAAACTAATCAGTTACAGTGGTAAATACTTGCACATCCACCGATGTGATGTTAAAATAAACTTGTAAAAGGAAAATGATACCGATTAAAAAAACAGCAATGGTCACTTTTAGTTGTGGTTTTTGAAAATATAATGAGTAAATGATTTCTGTATAGTAACATCTCAGTCGCCCAACTTACTCTGACATGTCTGAAGCTTGCCTCATAGAGACAACACTGGAGCATGGCAAGAGTATTCATGTTATGGGTTTGGCAGCAGGGCTAAGGTATGTTGGAGAGAAGACAACGCTTCTCTGAGGAATCTTGATGACAAATGATAGAGTGAGAAAACCAGCAGCCTTCCAACGTTTCCCCTAAGTGCCTGTAGCGCCCTGGATCATTAAGATGAAGAGGGGGGAAAAAACTTTCCCATTGGAATTTTTGGGATACTTTGAGGGATATCTGGTGCATTCTTGAATTCGAAACATTGCTATTCCAGTTCAACCTCGTACCCATTTAATATAGCACGAGGTTTGGTCTGATATAAAAAAAAGAACATATGTGGTTGGCCCAAAATTCCATAACAAAATAGACCTATGGCCCCTGTAGAGTAGAGCTGGCTAACTCCAGTCCCCAATAGACCATTTTTTTCAGGTTTAAAGTAGACCATTAAGATAACTACAAACTATATAAAAATCTGTGGAACTGACGGAATGTTTCAAATGAATGTGGCGAAAGCAACTCTGGGCAAGATGACTGGTGCAGTGACTGGCTTATCACCACACGCCTGCATTAAAGGAGACAATAGACATGCAGAGAACCTCTCCTCACGTAAATCATGAACATCTACAAAACACACGTGAACCTCTTATGCTATTTAAAGCCAGATTACTTAATCTACTAAGTCAAAAGCTCAGTACATGAAAGAACACATTTGCATTCGATCTTTTCTTCATGGCAATTCAGGAAGCCACTGAATCTCACTGCAAGAAGTTACAACATTCTAAAACATTCTTGAATATATTCATACCTTATCTAGAAGGACCACAGATGGTCACTTGTAAATTAATGGCTTACCAATGTTTTGCTCAGAAACGTAGTCACTAGCTTAATCAGTCCACATAGCGCTTTTACCAAGGTGGGGTGGCCCACCCTACTCACTGTTGTTCCGCCCGCACCCCGTTATACAGTCACACTGTCCAAAGTCCCACATAACTGATCCATGACAAAACAGAATACCATCGTTTCCCTCAACCATGAGTAACACAACTGTTACACAGTTGGTGGGCCCCCAACTGCTGTGTAACACACTCCTAACTCCGACCAACAGGAGTCCATCCTGGGAAAGCGTACAGCTGTGAGGTGGATTCCCCACAACCCACTTCTCTTATTAACATAAGAGCATTCATTCATTGCCACCCATACAGTGAATTATATTGTGAATACGCATATTTCTTCCCATAAGACCTGTAGGAAGTAGCGCCAGAGACCCCTCGGTGGTCGTACCGGGGTTACGACTCCATCTGTTCTCCTGTTCTCGATCACTACGCTCACCCTTGTCTAACCCCAACTGAGGACATAGAGGGGACTCAGAGAGAGCCGGAGCATGTCAGAGATGGACCCTTAATGTGAGACCAGTCTCTATGGCATATGGCCAGGGAAAATACATTCTGTAAGGCAAATATACATTCATGCAAATATAAGGTTCACACACTCGAATATAAAACTACAAAAATAATTAAATATCTGTAAATTGTTAATAAATTTAGCATTCCTTTTAGATTGGAAATATATTTACGTGGCTTTCTACATTTGGCTTTAACAAACTAAATAAAACTGAAGAAAATATATGCTTTCAAAACCACGACGATTTTCAAAAGACTACATGTGCACGCTTCCCGGGTCAATTATATTTTCAAAAAGTAAGAGAAAAAATACGAACGGCTATGTCGACACCTTGTGGTTTAAATGATTACTACAACCAACTGAATGGAACACCTCCAATGTATTTAAATATATCGGGGCAAGTTAATTATTTACATACTTTTACAAAGTTCAGATTAATAAGGTCCATCAAAGATGTCTACATACATGTATTTTGCTCAGTTGGAGCGTTAAAACACTTACCTACCTACACTTAGAGTAGCAAACAAAATGTGAACACATCGATAGAAATTGACTTACTAGGACGTTGGATCCGAGAGCTGTTCAGTAGAAATAACACACATGCCTCCCACACCAATACACAGAAGAAGAACATGAAAACAGCAGTCTACGGTGTGGGAAAGGAGTGATTTTCTTTTCATGCGACATGGACTCGAGCATTGTCCTCATGAAAGAAATACTTAGACATGGCTTTAAATGGCCTCTTCGGTCAATGCAACTTGTACAATGTTAATCAATCAAATTCATGATAATAAATAAAGAAAAAACAGTGAATTACGGTTCAGAATAATGCCCCTTATTATTTTTGCCTGGCACTTTTACCTACTCGCCAACACCAGAAGAGGGCAACTTATTTTCTCTTGACTGGCTGGCACTTGTTTTCTGGCAGCTCCATGTGAAAAAGTTAGCAGTTTCCACACCCTTTTGCAATGAGGAACCAGCCAAATGTGGACCAATAACATGTTTTCTCGAAAGCTTACTCAAGGTTTTAGCCAATTTAAATTATATAAGAATACTACCAGGAAGTCTTCTGATGATTGCTTTCCGATTGGTTTTCAAAATGTTCAGAATGTAACAGTGGCGTATAATGTTTAATAATACAACGGTGAAAATCTGACATTCTAATATAAATGAAAAATAAACATTCTACAGATTTAGGAACAGACACGGTTCACATTAATATCGAAAATAAGGTAAAGATTTCAGAAAACGTTATCAGGTTATTTTTTTTTAAATTGGTTAATACAAATAGCAAAATTGCAAACGTAAAAAGTAATGGCATGAGAATATCTAAATGTGAAACGTGAAAATGTGTCGTCACACTTTGTTGCTTTCATAAGCTAGCACCTCCAAACGCTGTTCTTTCTATGCACATTTCATTTTGGGATGTAAATCAACAACAGCTAAAGACAAAAAAGATGCTACAAACCGTAACACACCACATACACATTCTAACTACATTACAAGATGTTCAAACTCTTCTTGTTTGTTCTTAGGTTTTCTTTTATAAACTAAAGGCGGTAAGTATAGGTTGGAAGGAGGAAAAGTAGAGGGATGGTGCCTGCTTAGTACAAAGCAACAACAGAGCTAAGTATTCTGTCGTATACTTTGCTTTATCACTGTGAAACATAGACACTTTTGAGTTATGTTGATAAAGAAGTACATTTCTGGTGATCTGAGTATGTTTCAATAAGGAAAAATGTGGTCCATTTCCCAACATTGACATTTTAAAATACCACAGAAGATGCAATTAAAATGGTGCAAACCCAGACTTCCTCTGCATCACCGACTGCTGTTAAAAACGGAACAACATTTAATCAAAGAAACCATGTTTAGAAACAATAAACCTACCTGCACTAGTTTATCTACTACAAATTATTGAAAATATTTTAAAATTAAAACGAAGTGACTGACCATTTAGTGATTGGCAGAAGTAGGTATAAACCAAGGTTTTATTTTACAAACATCTTAAAATAACCTCATAGAGGAACAATAAAATACAATGAAAACAACAAATTATGGCTCCAAGGACAAAATTTAAGATTGTTCTTTTGTTTGCATGTTTGTTTTTGGGTTTTTTTTGGTATTTTGTTTATTTATGTATCAAAATTATAAGTGCCTTCAACAATGCCATGAGAGTTGTAAGCCTGCAGTTGTACAAATATTTACACAACAAAACTGAGAAACATGGTTTACTTTCTGCATCAGTTAACACTTGGTTCTGTCTTTTTTAGACTGAGGGGAAAAATGACCCTGAAATAAATCAAAACAAAAAAGATTTTAAAAAACCTACACAGAATAAATGACTATATACAGCATAGTTCAAGAACACACCACCAGGGGGAAGGAGAGAGACAAAGTTCAAACGTCCATTCACGACTCCTTTTCAATACTGGCGCAGTGTGATCCATTGATTATAGGAGTCAACGGAATACCAGTGGTAGCCTAATTTAGAGGAAGAGAATTCACCAATTCATTCAAATTATCAAACTATTTTATATTAACAACTTACAGAATGGAATAAAGCTCTTTCTTCAAAATGAAAAGCAAAGAAAGAAAGGAGAAATTAAAAGACAAGTCTAAAAAAAGAACCAGAAGCAATTTTGAATGCGACAAATACAAAGTCAAGTATGAAAATAAGATTTGATTTTTAATTCCATTTAGTTTTTTCCTCTTTTTTTTTTGCTCTGAAAAAACATTTGGCACAGATTGTTGTTAAAACAAAATGCTTGTGAAAATCACTGTTTAAAGTTCAAAAGTTCTCTTGCCTTAATTCATATCCATATTTGATGGTGATGAGATAGATGTCTTTTTGTAGAGTTGTCCATTTGGACTCCCAGCATCATGTGTACGCTTTTAAATATTTATAATATTTACAAAGTTCAGCATAGTCTCCTCACACCTTTAACCTTTAGGAAAAAGGAAAGAAAAAACAAAAAAAGTATATATAGTGTCCCCTGTTGAGGCATTAAGTGTAAACTGTACATCTCCAAAAGCCACCTTCTATGTCCCTGGGGGAGGACCAGTAAGAGTGCCATCTGCCACGAAGCAGCCGCAGATTAGTAGTTAAATGGTAGCAGAAGAGCAGTAACAGAGAATGATGCAGAGATGACATGATTCACAACAATCTTCTCACCAGAATCCCAAGACCATTTTATCCCAGCACGGTTAGCCTCTGAAGCATTGCCGGTCACTGGAGAACAAGTCATTTTATTCTTAAATCTGTACAAAGTCCAAGTTTTTGACTCCTCAGCATAGTGCAATGACTAATCTGATTCTAATCTCATTCTTTTTTTTTAAATCACAATCATCATTTCAATGAAAATAAAAATCAGTCATCCTCATTTTTTCTCTTGTTAAAGTCCCACTCGTTTTATTTCTTGAATATCTTCAACAAAAATGAATCCCCCAGCCATGAAAAAAGATTTTAATAATCAAAATGATCATATAATTGATCATTACAGGTCTAGTTCAAGGCTTCCTTGACTTCCTTGTTGAGGGAGAACAGAAGAGTGCAGCTGTCTGAGCTCATTAGTCTCAATTACTCCACAAAGCACAGAAGTCTGGATTCTGCTTCCTGCTCGGTGGCCTCATACAGAGGCAATGACAATCATGAGATGGGGCGAGATGCTGGATATACTGTTGAGAAGGTCAGGAGCAAGCCGGGACAAGTGGCTTTCAGAAAATTCACAAGGTGGGAAAATCTGCAACACATAGGCCGGCTGGGGAGGAGAGGATAACAACAAGTTCAACTTGTATCTCTGGATCAGAAAAAACAAAACGTTCAGATTGACTCTTGCCATTTTCTGAACGGAATTAAGCACTAAGGTAACAAGCACTCATATACCCACACTCACACATACCTGGTTGGAGCCAGGGTTAGGGACATTGATTATTCCAGCAACCTGCTTGGCTTGCAAGTAGGTAATGAAGCCACCCTTTAGGGCATGGGTCTGGTTCAGAACATCCTCCTGGTCCCTTCCACATGGCAAAGCTAACAGGAGGCAGTAGTCACTCTCCACCTGAAACACAATGAGAAACCCAATTTGAAATTTATTTGTAGACTGCTGATGTTTTATCATCTCAGAAAGAGAGAGAAGGCCAGAGGGGTTAAGCAGAGGGATGTGCACAAAATGAAAAACGTGTAAAGTATACTAGTATGTGAACATATTTGTTGGTTTCATTTTAATCGCATTTATTCTATTTTGTTGAGTTCTATTTTGTTCCAAGTTTGTTGAGAAAAAATAACTTACAATAACTTGCATTACATTAAAACAAGTTTAAAAATAGTTTAAAAATAACTTTAAAAAATAATTAAAAAATAATGCTAGTATAATGGTCGGGTTTCGGAGTAGAAGTGGCTACTCACAGTCATTCTGCGAGCCACACCCTCGAGTTGCGATGCCTCCAGTCTCATCCTCTGTACAATGCGGAGCAGAGGGCCTCCCTCCGGTGGAGGGAGTGACCGGTGTGCCAGGACGCTGTTACCGGAGACAAAATGCAGCTGGACAGCAGCTGTATCGTTCTTCAATGCCAGAAGGCCCTGCCATACGATGGGGTACTTCTTCTCAGATGGACAGAGAGAACTAAATTAGTTAAACACTTAACAAGAGGACAAAATAAAACAGTGTAAAGACAACATACCAAGACCTGCACTAAAATTATTCTCCAAAGCCTTTCAGCCGTCTTGTAATCTTGTTAACCATCCACTCTGTTCAGAACATTACATTATTTCTCCCTTATTTAGCCTTTACATGTGTTGCTCTACATCTCTCCGTTTCCATCTTTCACAAATGCTCACCTTAAGAAGCTGCACCATGTCAACAGACCGGTGTCCCGTTTGTTCCAGTTTTCCATCAGTCCGTATCTGAGAGGAGCTAGAGGAGGGTGGCGGTACCGAGGTGGACAGGAAGGATTGGGATCCCTTCTGAATAGAGGCTGAAGGCACCTCGAGTTTGTGCGATACCGCAATGGGAGAGGTGTACGAAGGTGAACCCGTCTCACCCTGGGCCCGAGGGACATGGGAAAGATCCAAAGTGCCTCCATGTCGGAGATGTGAGCCCTCTGTTTTGATGTCACCTCCTGGTGCAACTGCAGAGGACAACTGAGGAGTTTTACTCCGGTGGCTGTGGTCCCCATCCTGAAGTCCCTGAGAAGAAAGCCAAAGATTCACAATTTCTGAAAAAATATACACTAATAAAACTTTTTAAATTAAATGAGTTAACATAGGGCTAACTGCAAGAAATGCATGATACAAGAAGATATGCATATATATTGTATTGATATACATTGTAGTGATACAAAATCACTTTGGTACTCACTTTGATAGCAATTGTAGTAAATAGTAGCAGAGGACAAAAAGCCATTAACAGTCAACATGAAATGAAATTAGTATGGAATTGCATAACTATTCCTCTTACCTGTGAGGGTGTAATACTGCGGGGAGCCAGACTGATGCCCATTGTGGAGTGACCCGAAAACTGGAAGCCTCGCATTTCCCGGTAAACTGTTTGGTATTCTGGGAAAGAAGTCACAGCCCCCGGATGCATAAGTTGCACCCCTTGAGGAGACACCATGACAGGCACTGGTGGATGAACCCCCATGATCCGGTTTTCAGCATGAGGAGAAGATGGCACCTTCACCTCCAATGCTTTTGGGGTGTCCTTCACTGTTTGTGACATAGCTTTTCCAACGGGGGGAGTTTTGGAAGAAGGGGTGTTTGTGGAAGTAGAGGAGGAGGACACAGTGTCCGGGGTGCGCACTTGCCGTGTTTCAGAGGCAGTGTGCTCTCCTAGTTGATGGTGCATCAGGATGCGGACATCCCGCGATGCCAGGCCATACTGGTCCAAACGTAGCCCAGCATGATGTAATCCTCGGTAGTCTGTCTGCATCGCCATCACATCTGGCTGCAGCTGGGTTGTAGACGTCCTGCGCAGGCCCTGGTGAAAGAGTCGGGCTTCATCTTCACCTGCTCCCCTACCTCCACCAGCCCCTGCAGAACTTGAATGTGACTGCAGCACCATATCTCTGATTCCAGGGGGCTGGGGAGTACTTGAACGCTGCTGGGGCCCAGACCGGGGAGAGGCAAGGGTCTCTGTGCGCACCCCATACCCCATTCCAGAAAGGGGAGGGGTGCTCAATCTGACCTCACCCTGAGAATGGTGTCCCATAGAAACAGACTGGGTGACACTATGAGGAGGCATGATCACAGACTGCTCTGGGTGGTGCACACTTGAGACAAACTGGGGTATTGCAGGCATGCCAGGGCCAAGAACCACAGAGGTCCCAATTGGTGAAAGTGAGCTGTTAGGTGGGCACACCTTGGTGAAAGGAGAGGGCGAGTGACCTGATGTCCGGGGAGAATGGGGCTCTTGCTTTAAATGTGGGACAGTTCTTTCAGTAGGTGTGTTAGGGCTGGATCCCATGTGGTTACCACTATGAGAAGGATGATGGGGGCTCATAACAGGGCTCAGGTTACAGGGCTGAGGGGGCTTACCCGATTCAACTTTCAATGGCATGGTTTCGGTTCCTGCACTCTTTTTCACATGTTGCTTTTGCAGCTGCTGCATCATAGCCTGATTGTAGATGAGAACCTGAGGGCTCCCAACAGACTGCTGGAGCATCTTCACAGCTCCACTCTGAGATCCAGAATGGTACGGAATTTCTGAATTGTCAGTGCCAGGACTCTCCTGCTTGATAGTGGAGATGACGGGCTGTGTATTGTAAGGCTGGCCAGCCAAGACTCCCCCACTGTACCCATAGCTTGTAGGCGTTTGGGAACGCTTAGGGGTGGGTTGCTGGGACAGACTAAGTGGCTCCTGCTTGATCTGGGATTTAGACGCAGATTGCTGGAATTCCAGGTCAACCGCACTGGCTGGAGGTATCTGACTGATTTTGGCGCTGATTCGTTGGGGTCCTTCAGTCTTCTGTCCAGAATAACTCAGCACTACCACACCTTCTGAAGTGTTGACTCTCAGACCAGGGCTAGAGCCTGTGCTGTAGGCTGTGCTCTCCACTACAGGGCGTCCACTGCTTCCTTCCTCACTTACAGTGAGACCTTGAAATCTGTTATCATTCACACCAGACCGGTATTTCTGTTTTGGCAGAGTAAGCCCAGAACTGCGATTGCCCAAAGTAATGCGTGGTGCCTCTTCTGAGTCAAAGGGCATGGGGATGCGGCTTATAACTGAAGTAGCTGTGGAAGAAATTACAGAATTTACTATCTTATCAGCATAAGGCTGTTGCATGTCAGGAGGTGGTGGTGGAGGGTGTTGCTGGAGCAAAGGCTGGGGTGTCACAGGCATAGAGTGCTTCACAGGAAGCAAGTCAGATGAAATTTCATTTTCTGACATATGCGTGTCCTTCAGGGAGGTTGTGAGCAATGTGCTGGGAACAGAATTGCTATTTGGGGGTGACGCATACTTGGGCTCCATGAGGATCTTGCGCAGGGTGCTGGAGCTGGGATCAATGTCAGATGCTTTAGTATCAGGCGGTAGGGGGGGGTTGCCAGAAGAAGTCACTACTGCAGCTATTGCTGAAGCACTGGTAGCAGAAACCATGACTTGAGGCGCACAGTCCTCAGACTTGTTGAACCAGTCGGGTGGTGAGCGAGAGGATGGAAAATTTAAACAAGTTGGGGACCGTGTGAGGGCAGGGGCTATTGGTTCTGGAGGTGGATGCTGCAGCTTACTACTGGAGTGAAAAGCAGATTCTTGGGGTTCCGGCTGCTCTATAGCTGGCTGCTCTGCTTCCTTGGGGGTGTCCACAGCCTCCACTGTTGGACGTCCAACTTCATGCTTGCAAGAGGCAGCAGTTGTTACAACAGCTGTGGCAGCAGAAGTTACCCGTGCTTGGAGTTTAACAATCTGTGTGTCTTCAGGGATGGACTCGGGCAGCTTAACTGTGGTAGGTTCTGGTTCTGAAACAGCCTCCTCTGCAATGTCCCCCTTCTTGTTGACACTGACTCTACGACTTTTGGACTTCTTCTGAGCTTTAGGTCTGACTTTTCCTCCTTTCCTGAGTGCCCCAGGTGGAAGGGGCTGCTGGGCATTTGACTCATTGGCAACTGATTCTGCCACCTTAGAACTTGGGATCGGTCCTCCTATTCTCTGTTCTGCTGCCATAATGTTACTGACAGCAATATGTGTCTCAGGCTCTATAGGCTCGCTGGCAGGGGGCAGTTGCTCTGGGGTAGGGACAAGTGTCGGGTAGGTTGGGGCAGCTGTGAATCCCTCTGCATAAGTAGATATATCTTCAGCAGTAATAGAGTCAATGGCAGCTGCAAGTTCAGTCTCACTGGCAGGATTAGCTGGTTTTTCTCCCTCGATTTCAACTTCTGGTTCAGGTGTAGCTGGTGTCAGCAGGTTGGGTGGCACAACAGAGGGTACTTTATAGGGTGGCAGGGTGGGCTCTTCTGTAAGCTTGGCAATGTTTTCCACTGCCTGCTCCAGCTCCATCTGACGGGCCAATAGGGCAGCTGCTGGGTCAACAGGAGGCTCAGAGTCTGATAAAATCTCATCCTTCACCTCTGAGCTAATCTCTTTGAGGAAGCTAGGTGTAAGCATCTCTTCCTTGACAGATACCTCAGGCTTAGCCTTTTTTAGAGACGCATCAAAAGACTCAGACTCATCTTCTCCAGAGCGGAGCACACCTTTTACATCATCCACACTAAGACGGATCTCAAGGTTCTTTAAACTCAAAGATTTATCCTCTGTCACCACCTTGTTGTTCCGGGTTGACCTAGCCACTTTTGCTTTCCCGCTCTTCTCTACAAGGGAACGCCTATCCACAACTGGGCATTCTAGTTTCTCAACAGTTTTCTCATCATTTAATTTCCTCTCGGTAAAATCACTAACATCTTTGGCTTCCTCTCCTTTCTGCAAATTCACATTTTGGATAGTGCCCTCTTCAAGTTTCCCAACATGCACAATAGACTCATCTTTAGCATCTGCGTCTAAATTATCGGCCTGTGGAATTAAACTCTCAGAGGCTTTGTCTGCTTTTCCCCATTTTCTTCCCTGTACAGCTGGAGGGGACCCTTGATTAATTTGCAATTTCTGCGTACGAGGTGAACGCCACCCATCAGCAGTTTTGGCAACCTCTGCACCACCACTTGCCTCTTTGAATTCTGTATCGTCACTGTCTGCCATTTTTATTGGCTCTGCTTTCACTGGTGAAACATCTTCCTCGCGCCGCCGTGCCTTAGGGGGCCGTCCTCTCCGAGGTGTGGTAGGAGCAGCTAATGTATCCTGCAATGGCTGCTGCTGCTGTGGCAGTTCTTTGTCAGCTCCACGTTTACGGGTGGAGCGTGGAGACTCTGTCACCTCTTTACCTGGCTGCTGTGGGGTCTCATCCTCTACTGGAGTGGCGTAGACAGACCGCACATTTCTGCGACGTGTCCTACCAAGCAGTAAGCTAGGCTCATTGTTGTGTTCAGAGTCAGGGGCATGGATTGGTGACTTAGCTGTAGTCTTTGTGTCAGGGACCACTTTGGAAGCCTCACCACGAGGGGATAATGCCCGTTTCAGCTTCTCCTTGTCAATTCGCTCACTCTTGCGAATGGCTGGTTTCTCTGCACCAGTTGCATGGGTAGGTAAGGGCTGCAGTGTTACTGGAGGGGGCTTGGATCTTTTGTTCTTGGGTGGTTTTCGAGTTGGCAGCACAGGCTCCACCTCTATATCGTCAGAGACTACCATCGGGGCTTCATGAGATTCTTCTAATTTTGGTGGTACCAGACTTGGAGGTTCACATTTTTCTGGAAGGGGTTCCCCCTCCTTCACCATCTCTGTATTCTCTTCAGGTTTAGGAGAGGCAGATTTTGGAGTAGAGCTGATCTCAGGAGGATCATTATCCTGTTCTAAAGAGGTCATTAAAGCCCCTGGAGTTGGAGGCTTAACATCAAAGTATGTGCCGTGTTCCACACTCATACGGTTTTCTCCTGGGAATTTGGATTCACACAGCTCCTCCTTGGGTTCGTATTTGATTTCTGTCTCGATAGGTGTTATACTGTTAGGGGCAGGTGGTTGTATTTCTAACACAGGGACTAATGGAGGTGGGGGAACCACATAGATGGATTCCATCTTTTCATCTTTTAACTGTGGGAAAGAATGTTCCAGTGCTGGAATTTGGTCAGCAGGTTTCTCTTGTAGAGGTGATATCTCCTTTGACATTAAAATAGGTTGTGAAATTGGGAGAGCTGGAGCAGGGCTTACAGGTTTAATATCTGGCTCCTGTGTGGGCTCAGGCACTTTGAGCAACAGCTGCTGTTGATCTTGTTCTCCATCCTGCTTCTCCTTCTCATTTACATTAGAACTGTTTCGCCTCTCTACCTCTCTTGGCCGTTGGTCCCTCTCCTTCTGCTGCTGTAGCTCCAAGAAACGACTATGGAAGAGAACAATGGGCTCTTGAAGGAGATCCCCTCCAGCTGTTCCAGGCTGTCCCTCAGTCAAACCTTGCCTCCCAGCATTTCTGCACACAGTCAGTTCCGAGTCTTGGTCCTTGCGCTCAAGGTGCTGAAGACGCCTTGAGTCCTGTTCAAAGATAGAGCTGTGTAGGAATCGAGAGGCAAACAGCTCCTGACGCTCCTGCTCCACTGGCTTGGGCTCTTCTTTTTTGTCATCAAGCTTGCCCTCAGTGTCGGTACGAATTTTCTTCTTTTTCATGTACCAGGAGGGAATTGGTCTAGGAGCAGATTCCACCTTCTCCTTATCCTTGCAACTGCGGAAGCTAGCAAAGCGCGAGTCACGATCAAGAAAGGACCAATTATCCTCTCGAGAAGAGGACAGTGACTTTGCTCGCTCCAGCAGGGCCTTTGTGTCTGGCGTTATAGTCTGGTCCAGAGCAAAGGAGTAAAACTTGTTCCTTTCCAGAGAGCCAGACAGCTTGAGGTCTGAAAGCCTCTCCTCACGCTCCCTAAGCAAGTAGGTGAGTGACGTGGAGGGCTTGGGGGAGTGGTGTTTGTTTTCGGGATCCTCATCGGAGTCTGACTGCACCTCTCCGGGCTCCAGTTCACGCACAAGACGCTTGCGGATGCCTTCCCGTTTCACAAAGCTGTTGGGGAAGCTCAAATCCTGTCGTAACGGGTCCTGTTTAGCCCTATTCTCCCAAAACTGCTGAAGCTCCTCCTCACAACCCATTGATGCAGCTTTCAATTTAGGAAGATCTGTGTGCAAAGCCCGGACTCTGTTAGCCGTCAGGTCAAAGTTGTACTTCAGCAGATCAACGTGTGAGTAGACCTCTGCTTTAGGAGAGTCTTTTGCCTCTTTTGTAGCTAGTAGGCGGGGTGAGTCAGCTGTGCTTTCTTCCTCATGGTAGGCAAGATTCTGCAGCCTTTGCATAGAAGAAAGGCTTCTTTCAGAATCCTCAGTCAACTGTCGGGAGCTCCGGTAATTACGTTCCCTCTTAATACCCAAATCGAAATCAAAGGCCTCCAGCTTCTTGCGCTTGCTAGGTGGAGAATCATCTGTGACATCCTGAGGTGGCTTACCCACCTCATGCACTAAGCTTCGCCTATCAAAGTCTTCTACATCAGTATTGTGTGGGCTTTCAGGTTTCTCTGACTTCTCTGACTCCTGTAGCTTTTGCCGGAGCCGTCGGTTTTGTTCCATTTGTTTGCGACAGCTTTGAGAGTGATCAATGTCCATAGACAGGCGATCCTCACCCTCACCAATACCTTTCTCCTGTATCAAGGCCTGTTCGCTAAGGTCCAGGAAGCTCTGTTGCTCTTGCTCCCTCATGTCATCTTGATCCAGAATTCCGTCATCTGAAAACGTCCGGATAAGACTTGGACGGCCTTGACCCTTTGCCACTAAGACCCCAATTTTCCGGTCAGGAAAGTCAGAGGAGTCTGTACCCTCCGCTGTGGGTTCCCCCAATCTCGCCTGCAAGTCAAGGCTGAGCCCTAGCCCAATTCCCACAGGAACGCCTTCTAATTCTTGCCCTTCTTTGGGGCTAGAGACAGTAACCAGCCTTTCTGGTTTAGCCTTGCGGTGTTCTCTTTTGTGTGCCTCCTTCCTTAGCACCTTCCTGTCAGCATCCACTTCTTTTGCCACAACACTATCAGCCAGCTTCTTTAGTCCCAGTCTACCATCCTCCTCTTCCTGGCTACTCCTCTTCAGCCGGTCTGTCTTGCCAACTGCATCTCCAAATCGCCTCTTTCGTGCAGCTAGCCGATCGACATCCACAGAGGCGTTAGTACCATCAAATCCCAATTCAGGTTTCATATGCTTCTTGGGTTTGAGTTTAACTTCTTTGTCCACAACTTCAACCTGGCTTGCTAAACTCTTTTCCTTTGGAACTTTCCCCTGCTTAGACAGCTCTCCCTTCTGAACATCTAAGCGAGATGCTAGTCCTTTTGAGTCAGTTGGAGGTTGTAGCTGTGGAGACCGAACACAGTCATTCTCACCCTTTAGCCTTTGCTTCTCAACAGCAGCTTGGTCCAACAACTTTCCCTCCTTCTCAACACGAGTAAGCTGCACAACGCAGGGGGGCAGATCTAAGCGTCCCTTTCCAGTGCCATCCTTCTCCTTGACAGGCGCCTTTGCACCTTTACAGCGTAAGCCTGCTTCTGGGCTTGCCTCCCGGTCTAGTTCAGGATCCGTCTCAGATGAAGGGATGCTGGGAGATAGCACTTTCAACTTCTTTAACTTGAGTTTTTCCCCTTTCTCTTTATCAACCTTCTCCTTGCGTCCAGTACGCTTTTCCTTCTCAACTACACTACCATGCTCCGTTTCAAACAGCAGTCGCTCTTTTTCTGCTTTCTCGTTCTTGCTATAACGGTCCGGCCGTGCCTTATCAGGCTTTTCATAGCGTGGAGGAGAAAGTGAACTGCAGCTGCCACTTCGCTCAGAGGAGCGGCTATAGATCTGACGCTCAGAGTCGCTGGGCAGGTGCTCAGAGGGGGATGGGGAGGCAGCAGGACTGGCAGGGCGACGGGGGCTCTGGCTGCGCTCAATTGTCCTTCGGCCATGGTCACGTTCGCGGTCTGTCTCAAAGCGCTCTCTCTCCCTCTCGCGCTCCCGTTGTAAGTAACTATACTTGCGAATGTCCTGCTCGTAAGGGTCACGATAGTCCCTGAACTCACGGGGATCATCATAGTAACGTGGATCATAGTAGTCCCCCTGATAAGGGTCCCATTCTGTGTAGAACTCTCTGCCTCGGGCCGGATATTTACGGCGAGGATCTTCCGCATATGTGCCAGGTGCACGTATATTTTCATAGTATGCTCGGTCCGCTGTAAAGTCATGATAAGGCGGCCGGCGTTCATCTCTGTTAAAGAAGGAGAGAGGTACAAAAATTACCATTAAACAACGTGATCCAGATTTTGCAGGTTCGGATCCACTCAGTTGTGACAGAAAGCACAGCAATGGCACACATTTAGAAGAGAGCTGCTGAAATCGCCTGTGTTTCTCAGGACTAGTTAACCAGTTCCTCGCCTGACCGACAGCAGGCTGGCAGTGCTGTCTGCACATTAAAATATTCCACAGACATAATAATACACAAACCTTCGTTCAGATAAGCTTTCATAGAAGTCTCGGATGTCCTGACCAGATGCCTGCATTGAGCGATAGAAAGCCATCTGGCTCTCCTGATTGGCAAAATCCACCTTGTGACAAAGGACAGCAAAAATATCAATACTCCTCCCTTTTATCAGAAGAGTAGAACAAATCAGTCCCATAATTACATAGAAAATTACACTACTGTTCCTGAAGATGGACTGATAGATACAACTTGTAGTTTATTAGTCAGTTGAAAAGTGATGAACATCTGCAGGTCTGGTCTGCTATCTCCTCAAGCAGGTATTGACACTGCAGGAAACAATTTCCCCTTTTCCCACCTTGATTTTATTGCCCCCAATTTTCCAGCCCTTGGTCTCTTTCACGGCAGCCTGGGCATACTCTATGTTGTTGTACAAGATGAGGGCCATGCCTTTCAACCGGTCAAACACAACCTGAAGGAGGCAGAGAGAGTGCAAAGAGTTTGGGAAAAGAGGCAAAGACTTAAAAAAAAAACAGACAATTTGGTTATCTTTTGTCATATTACAACCCCAGTCATCAGGAAACATAAATTGTAAGCATGAAGATTTGAAAGTGACCAAGTAACAGAACAGTGCATTTCTTACCTTGACAACATGTCCATAGCGGCAAAAATGACGTGTGAGGTTCTGCTCTGTAATGTTGGATGCCAAGCCATCCAACCACACACATGTCGTGGGCATACTTTTCCCAAAGCCCAGCTACACCAAAGGAAAGTATGTATTATTATTGTTGTTCTACTACACATTTAAATTTTCATACATAATTGAATACGTCTTAGTTGGCTAGACCTTCACTTTATAATCTCAAACAGAAAAATCACATAACATTAAGGTAGAATTGATCAATTACTGACAGTCAATGCAGATAAACGATAGAAAACATTATCATTATGAAAAAAGGTAAACTCTGCACCTTAAGCCTGTTGTTCCCCAAGTACTCTCCGTCCATCTTCTTTATGGCCTTACAAACACTCGCAATATCACAGTACTGCAGGAAAGCATACTGAGGGGCACCATTGACCTTTTTTATATCGATGTCCTGAATGAGCAGGAAGAGGGGACATTACATCGAACACAGATCAATGCACATTCACTTTTAGGCATAGCGGATATTTCTAATACATCTGTATTTGTAGTTAGATAATAAAATTTGCAAATTTGTTGTCATCAGGACAGGATCTGAATTTTCTGAACACCACCTGGGTTGTGTTCCAAAAGCCAAGTATGTCACAAAACTCAAATATGTTCAGGGGAAATTATTCAAATTACCTTAAAGAGTACAAATACCTACATTGACCTGCTGTATTAACCTATATTTATTCTTTAGTTATTTCAATTATTTAAATACACTGATAAAACATATTTTGAAACTGAGCAAGATTAACATGCATTGCAATGTGATCACACCAAATTTCTGACTCAGGCCTAGGGAGAAAGTCGTAAATATTTTTATCTTGGAGTTTTAAACTGTATTAAATGCTTCATTCAATTCACCACTGTTCCCACTTAACCTGAACATACCACAATCTCCCCAAAACGCTGAAAGATATTAAGAAGATCGTGGTAGCTGGTGGTTTTCTCCAAGTTTCCAATGAACAATGTCCGTGTGGCTTTGGGGTGGAACTCATCTATGCGTTCATCCAATGGCCGGAACTCATTCTCGCTCTCAGTCTCTGGAAGTGACAACAATATTTGGGCAGAGAAGACACAAAAACTCAGGCTAGTGGAGAGATACGCAAGAAAAACAAAACACTTTTCTTCAAAGCACACAGAAAACCTTGAACCTCGATATTATGTCTCTAATCTCTGTTGGACTGTCTTACCAGGGCCATTCCAGGCAGTGACCTCAATCTGCATGCCGAAGAAGAGCTTCCCCTTGGACGCGCTGAGGGCCTTCTCCTGGTCCTCTTGCTGTCGGAAGAAGACCAGGCCATATCGCTCCTCTGACGCTCCATGGATCTGCACTGATGTCACCTTGCCATACTTCTTAAACTCATGGAAAAGACCATCTTTCAGACTTGTGTCTATGGGAAGGAAGAGAGAAAAATGGAATGAAGAATTTACTTCTCGGAGTAAAAGTAGAAAGACGAGACATGTAAGAACTGAAGGATTTTTCTGGTTCAGGCAAGCTAAATTAACATTAGTCATACAAGAGCAGCTTAAAATTAGTACTCAAAAAATATGACTTAACCATGAATATGATACCATGACTAGATAAAGCTCACGTTAGGAACGGCTCCGGAGCATTGAAATGAGGAAAAATACACTTCAGGACAGCCCTATTTCTCCACTCTGACAAGGTACTTTTAGCATCATACATGATTAACTTTTGCTTTAAAAAAATAGGCTTTATATTTATAATGTTTTTTTTTTTTTTTTTTAAATAAGAACAGTACCATCAATTATCCAAAACTGAACATGATTTCCTTAAGCAAGTTTATTCTAATGGGAAAAAACTACAGATGTCAGACTACAATGTCAAGGCAGCACATATGACATGTGACACATCATGACGACTGCTACTTAAACTTGAAGTGTACAATAGATGACCACCTTTTTTGGACCTTCCTCCTAAGGCATAAGAAGGTCTACACAGTCTTCTCACCTGTGGATCGCACAGGCAAATTCTGGACCTTGATGCCAAAGCTTTTGCGCGGCTCATCCTTGTCAAGGGCTGGTGGGGGCTGGGCAGACGGCGCCTGCACAGCAGCAGACTGCACAGAGCGAGCCGGGGAATCATCACTGGAACTGCTACTGGAATCGCTGCTGCCGGAAAACAATGTCACATGCTGAAAGGCTAGGTAGGATTCAGCCTACTAGACAACATATTTGCAAAGCATTCCTTATACGCAGCTGCCAAAAAATGTTGTCCTTCAATGCAGTATAGTTAGAGTCGGTGTGGTATTCAGACTTAGCATTGCACGTTGCTTTCCAATGCTAAAAATAAAATGCAGTTCCATAAGGTACCACCTTATGGAAGGAGGTAGGAAAGACACCAAGTCCTTCAAGTCAACTGACACATAGAAAGCAATTCAGCCCATATGTAAGGTTCAGCAACAGTACTACGACAGTAATAACTGAATTGGTCTACATTTGCCATCCAAGGAAAATGGATAGTGGAGTGATGTCTATCAGTTAAATAATTATTGTTTTAAATGAAGTATTTAACATACAAGACCACATTCAAATGAAGGCAATATCACCACTATGGTGATGGAACCCTAAGCTCATATTTGGGACAAAATGACGTTTACTTATAGGTTAACTAGTAAATTATTCAGAACGTTTAATAACTTAATAGTGCAAGTTGGCAATACTCTGATGTTTCCCCACACTAGCTCAACTGAAATTAACACTGTGAAAAGAACTGTTGTTCCGCCAATGCGGTGCTCATACTTCCTCCGACCTTAAACTACCAGAAGCATTGATTCTTCGATAGATTCAAAAACAGCGGATATAGGCTGGGACCTAATTAACTTTGGCAACCCGCTCGGTGCACGTTATAAGGCTGTATTTAAAAGCATGTTCTATACACGAGAAATGAAATACTTACAGAAAACAGGAATACATACTAAAAACTAATTTATTAAATGTGCTTAGCAGATTGTTTTGATTTGTTTGAACTTGTTTTGAAGTTTTGATTTGGTCTCAGCCGGTCTCTCAGTTCCTCTATGATAACCTTTATCCCTCTCCAGGAAAAGTTATTGTCCTGAGCTGCATTTCTTCCCATTTATCCCTTACATTTGACCCATTTTCCCATCTAACCTATCTTCTCCATTTCAGACTAAAATCAACCTTCCGTTTTGCAGTACTTTCTCATGTTCAAGTGAACGACAGAATTGCATTTCACTCTGTTTGATCATGAGTTCTGTAACAAAACCGTCTGAGCATGATGGTTCAACACAGGTTTTATTAGCCATAGTGGATAGCTCTCCTTTTTGCATTAGTTTGCCCTCTACTACCCTGCAGCTCTCTATCAATTCCTGTCTTCTTCGCCCTGTCAGACTGCCTGGTCCTCCTCCCTGACAGTCTTTGTAACCAAAATTGCAGCTGACAGGAGACTCGCCTGTGGGAGTGGGCACAGAGCCAGCAGTGGCCAGAAATTTCCAGTTTCAACTGGATCATACACAGGTATGTTCACGAACAGACAGGCAGAAAATACTAGGGTTGTCTCAAAAAATTCTCTGAAGCATTTTCAACAAATACATCATGAAAATGGATGTACACGCCTCAAATACTCACAATTTCTGCATGTCTGTAATAAGACCTAAGAGGCAAAGCTATGCATGGGGGAAAAAACGTTCAACAGAGCCATCCCTGAAACTGGGGCGCAGCTTTCCCAAATTTACCCACTTCCCCATTCTTCATTAAATTCGCAGCGTGTCATTTTTTCAAATCCTAAGGTGACATATGAGAAAATTGTGGCTGCAATACAGAACCAATAAGGTGACTGAGATGTGATTGACTGTCATACACAACACCAGTAGAAAACAGAAGCATCAGCCAAACTTTGGAAATAACCAGATTTTTGCCACCTAATTTTACATTCAGCTCATCATTTTTCAAGCGGGACCAGGAGAGTAGAGTGGCTACACAAAACACAGGCAGGGTTTCTCTCGGCTTGTCTCTAACCAGCGAGACCTGCAAGCCAGCAGGGCCATCAGGAGAGACATGCTGCACCACCAACTACAGCTGAACCTCTCAAACAGTTTGAGTGGATAAAAGGAAAACCAACATCTTAGGAGACAAACCCTAACTGAACACACAATGACAGACAGTGGCTGTTCTAAATTTCCATGAAAACTATTTGGTTAATCCACATCACTATAAAACCTCTTGCATTTAAATATCAAATAAGCAATGCAGTTATTTGTTTAATTAGACCATTTTAATGTGAAGAGGATTGTTATTGCACAAGTTGACTCAGAATGCAAGTAAATTTCGAACTAACTGTTACAGCAGTTTAAAACATTCAACTCAAATTACAGGTGGTTCTCAGTGGGTGTGATTTTTTACTAGTAGTTTTACTTTCTGTTTTACTAGTTACTAGTATTTTAGTGAAAGTAAAAAATGCCTTTTCCATATTCAAGGTCATATGAAATGTGGAAATAGTCCAATTTATTTTACACATAACAAATGGTAAATCAAAACTCAAGTACAAGAGATGAAATAGCAGCGCCAAAGTATTAAACAATATCAGTGAGTTAAAGGGCTATGAGTGGAAAAAACAGAAAGAAACAACAAATCTCTTAATAAATGAGTGAGTGCTCAGCGCCACCACCTACCTGCCGCTGCTGCTGCTGCTGGTGCTGCTTACAGAGTCTGAGCTGGATGAGCGACTACGAGAACCAGAGCCACTGGGGGAGCGCAGAGGCCGGGCCTGACTTGCCAGTCTCTGTGGTGAGGGATTGCGAGACTGCGACGAATGTGGAGACCGGCTGCGGCTGTCATGGAAAGCCCGGTCCCCGCGGCGCCCCCTGTCTTCGCGGTACAGGTCCCGGTGTACAACACTGGCCAGCGTGAAAGGCTCGCGGGCACGGGGCTCGTATCGTGGCTCTGGAGTCTCAAACCGGCTGGGACTGCGGCTCCGTGAGCCGTAATAGGTCACTGCGACCGGCGTAGACCCTCCACCGCCAACTCCAGCTCCTCCGCCCCCTGCTCCTGTCCCCCCACTGCTCGCTCCTACAACTCCAACGCCGCTAACCACCCCTCCAGAAACAACTCCTCCACCTCCTCCGCCGCCAGCGGAAACAGAGCCACCCCCGGTTCCACCCAGTGCGCGATCCCGGGGGTCACGGTAGTAGTCCGTGTCATAGTGGCGCTGCCGCTCGAAGCTGCTGCCAGCACGCTCGTGGTGTCCATAGGCACTGTGATCATAGGCACGCTCTCGACTCTCAGCAGCCCTGAGAGATATAGGAGGAGGGAGGAGGAAATAAAGGGACAGAGAAACATGTCCGTTACTCACAGGCTGGTCTCGTTCACTAAACTAACCCTGAACAACTAAATACAAAGTTGTAAATTTTGAAATAATTTAAGCATAGTTTAAGTTTTTTATTTTTTTTATTTCAAAACATACAGAAAAGTTTCCAATTTCAGCTAAATAAATACATAAATCAAAGTACATGCAGGAGGGGAGAGGACACAACAAAATAAGATGAGAAAAGGAAGACATTCTTTCCCTTTCAAGAATGAAACCTTGACTCCTTTTAAGTAGCAGACTGTTACTTATGGGCAGTAAACTTGTCAGAAACAGAAAGATGTGCCATCTCCTTCAAGAAAACAGAACTGACGGATGAAGAATAACTCCATACATTTTTCCCCTAACCGTAGCGGCATCGTTACTGAATCATTATCAATGATAAGAAACGAATATGAACAACAACAACATGGCTGTCAAATAAGTTGACCTGAAAACGGCTAAGGTCTTTCTCAATAACTACATATGTTATACAGCAGTGGTCCATTCCCATTGATCGCCGCTCATCACTGAGTAACACATAAGATGATTTGGAAGAAAAAAGTTTTTAAAAAAATATCACGTCTCATTATTATTCCAAGAGCGGTCAAGCACATTTTGCAACTTCGACATTTACTTCCATTTATTTTTCATGACATGGACTATTATTCCACACACCCTCTTGATTTTTACCCCAATGTTTTTCCAGCAACCTCCCAGCCGCTGTCCATTCAAGTCTGGACAACATTATCTAGCCTCTTATTTTTTGAAATATCTGTCAATACAGTTCCAAATAATAAATTCAGTTAACTTCCATACAAAATGCTAGCTAGCTAGCTGGATACGGAAAAATCAATACCATAAACAGCTGGTATAGAGGGCATCGTTTTTAGTTAAATAAGACGAAATAATAAAGTAAAGTACTTAATAAAACAGCAGCATTGGTGGTTACCGTATTGGTGCTTACTTCATATACTTTGACGGAGTCGCATTTGAGCATTTGGCTCCTTTTACATATGTGCAACAGTGGTTCTTGAGCTCCTGTAGGACAACGGTCACATGGTCAGTGACCAATTTAGTGTGTTCTCTCACCCAATCACATGGTTTTGCAGTAAGATAAAATGATCAATTGCTTTTTATTGTGCTCTATAAGCATACAGCCGTATAGGCCAGCTATTTAACAACGTACAAGTGTAAGGCCTATTTTAGTGGCTTTTCTTTATAGGTAGGCCAGATTCCTCCATTTTGGCACAACTGTATTTGTGCCTTTTTATTTTATTTTGTTAATTCATTTTTGTGACTGACAAGTAGGCTGTTTTGGCTATGATGGAGACCCACGGTTCCACTTGAATTTTTGCTGTTGGTTCGCCTCACAATTATTATAACCCACCATAACTTTCAAAAAAAAAAAAAAAAATGTAGTAAACATGTAGGAGTTGATCAGGACATTATTCATAGAAAACGTTGTGGACCAGTTATACTTATCCCTGGATGTCACATCTGTAATACCGTAACCAAGTATCTCCTCACAGGCATGACATTTTAAACGTAGAACCAAGTTGGCATATTGTGTAGGCAACTCTGATAAAGACCACGCACAAGAGAACTACCATTTGATTCAGCCATAATTAAGGCACCAATAAGAGATTTTCACTATTGTCAACGTGAAATTAATCATTTTTATAAACAGTACTAATGAAATCACAGATTACTTCACACTGATACTAATATGAGAGAAAGGATAAATTGGTTTCTGTAAAAAAAAAAAACAGTAAAGATAGTATAATGATATAGATATAAAAATGTTTTAAGCTCACCCGTTTTCAATAAAACATTAATAAATTTACTTAATTAAAAAAAAAAAAGACTGCTGCATGTATAGGATCTGCAAAATTTCATACTGAATCTGCAACTTGGTGTTGGAGTTCAACAGTTGGATCGGCCTACACTAATCTAATTATTTGAATGTTCAGTCGAATCACAGCACCAAGAATTTAAAAAAAAATCACTGCATTTAAAAATATTACCAACAGAATAATTTCAATCAACCTGATATTTTATGCACTGTAATATAATTTTCACAAGGCAATCGTCTATAATCCAAACATCTTAACTCAAGAAACCAGTTTCTCTTTAATAAGACAATGGAGTATAGACATAGGATACATTGACTCTATAATAGCAAACCAATACTTATAAAAATAATAATTTGATTCCTGCATTTTGATGACTCATCCTAAAAGTAATTTTGATTAATCAAACTAATTTACTTTGGGCTTCACTCCCTTATAAATTTACAACATACAAAAAAGAAAGGATAATCCACTAGCACTCCGGTACTGGACAGACCATAGGGTAAAAATTTTAATAAATAAAAAAAGAGGTTCTATCAATAATCAGTAGTTAAAGAAAGTGGTGAGTAAAAGATTATTTCAAGCAATGGCTCAAGTTGGACAGCAATACAGCATGAAGGTTTGGGTAACATGCGTAGTATGGTAATGGTTATCTTTAGTAAATATCCTGTTGTACAAATGGATTAGAGTACATGGAATCATTGCTTCACAAGCCTATGAGAAAACAAAAGTAACTAAATCAACCACCACTGCATGGCCAGTTGTACTTTTTTTTTCTGCACTCTAATCAATTAAAGAGCCAGCCATATTTAAATATGCATGCTTAGCATTTAATGGCTCCGTGAGGCTTTGGTTGTTATTGAAAAAGTTTTCTGGATGACATTTTAAAACCTACTAAATGCATGGCACTGAGCCCTATGAACTGGATTTCTCATGTTCACCTGACATCTAACTCATGTCAGTAACCAATTACGACCAGGAGAGCACAGCGATGACGCACTATTGGCAGAGCCAGGGTGGGTGAAATCAGCATAGTTTCTCTTGACTTGTCGCTAACCGGCATCTCCTAACAGCTTCCTAGGGCCGGCAGCTAGCAGAGCCATTAAGAGGGCCTCTCCTCCACTTGGAGCTGAACCTCTTGTGCAGGCAGTGTAGTCTGCCAAGTGGGAGGCAAGCAGGATGGGAGAGGCTCAGTGACATGCACAGGGGGAGCCAAATAAGCAGACACCCCCTGCCCTTTTTTTCGTTACAAGATCTTGAGCCCTTTTTGATATTCACGGGGATAAAAATTGCAATGCCCTTTTTAAATGTTTAAGACACTCCCTTGAGAGTGTGCATGGCGTTGGGGATACCTACTTCCTCACTCTTCTCAAGTGTAGAGGAAAAAATACCAGAATATGTAGCACAATTACCATTACATGATTTGTTGCCCATTTTCCAAGGCAACATATAAAATTATACGATTTAAATCTGAGAAAAAAATTAGTTAGCAATCTGACGATTTGCAAATGAATAACCAATTTTATGTTATTTTAGCAGCCAATATCAAATCAGAAATGTACTTTAAAAGAAGCTAATCAAATCCTGCACTGCCTGTCACTGATATGATTGAACGGTGCTCTAGGTTACATTCGCGTTCGGCAGCTTGCACTCGCAAGCGCTTGAAAATGCAGCTCAAAGCATCACATGCCAATGGCATCAAATGAGGTGTGTGTGTGGGTATATTTGTAATTGCAAGCAGACTTTTTGTCGCAGTGTAAGTTAATGTAATGCCAAAAACACTGGCATCTGGTTGACATCGCTGACAGAATTTCTTGGAAAGCACTGAGCTTAGCTAGTTCGTCACCGTAAAGCAAATCCAGATAGATATCCCTAATGAATATTCATACGGCAACATACACTAGAGGTTCAGTTTAGTATGTTTAATTTTTTTACGAAACCAAAATTGGAACTTTCATTTTTTTTCTTAATTCAGGTTAAATTCTCAATAATGGCAGCGAATGTAACACACGTTCAACGCCTCACTCACCCGTTGGTACAAACAACCAAGAAAACCACAAAGAATTTAATTTAAATAAATTAAGTTGGGAATTATTCATTTGCCGAGAAAAACAGACCAGCCGTTTTATCAAAAGAAACTAAAGCGCATTTATACTCAAATTTAAAAAGTGACTTACATATTTCTGTAGTCAAAAAACAAATAAATGTGATTATTTTAATGCAGGCATATTAATGCAGTCCATTTCTCTAAAATGACCACTTTTAGAGGATTGGATGGATTTCTTCAGCAAGTGTGCATTCAAAAGCAACTTGCCATTATCTGACATAGCCGTGAGAATTTCAGTAGGAGGCTAATTGACACTTAAGGCTCTATCTGATTTTAAAGCCAAGTCCGCGAATGAGAGTTGTCATTTCAATATTCTTAAAATTCAGTTCAATAAAAAATAAAATTTTAAAAATATTTTTACTTGAATTTGTAAGCATTACCAGCCAATTTAGGTACTATTCACAGATACAAGAAAATGTATTCTTTAACCTTAAATTTAACACTTCTACATATTAGATTTTATGCTATTGTAATAGTTTTGGCATCATATGGAGACGCTAGGGGAAGAGATTGTTCCATGAAGGATTTTAATAAGGTTATGCATACCTCAATCCTATGATGTATATAGCCCTATTTATATTGCATCATATATTTTAATATAAAATAGGAAAGTAGTATTCCATGCAGATAATTTTCCAGAGCTACCACAAAACTATAGGCAGGACATACAGTTATGTCATTTAAACAACTTATTAAAAAGATTAAAGAATTTTGAAGATACAATTCTTTATTAGTGTTTGTAAAAAAATTTAAAAAAATACACATAAATGATAAAGTAATGATACATAATTAGAGCCCAGCATTATGCTTTTCTTCACATAACCTACAAGAAGTGGGTGACTCGGCCTGGATGTTGCCAAGGACATTGCCTTTCTATTCTGAGCTATGAGATTCTATTTTTCCATGGATACAGCATGGCGTTTGTCACACACAAAACCTACCTCACTTGCATTATGTGTAATAAATCAAACTTTGAAAACAAATCTTTTTACTTGTCTGAAACCAATTGATTAGCTAGCTCATTAGCCAGCTGTATTTAAATACTAATTCTCCCACTGAATTGTCCTCTGAGTAAAAGCCAGCGTGACAGATGTTACAGATGTTTGATTTAAATAGATAACTACCTGACGTAGGAACAGAGATTCAAGGGCATATCAGTGTTGTGACAACAGACTCGTATTGTAGACATACAAACAAGGCTATTTGTGTAATAAAAAAAAAAAAAAAAAGAGAAGCCTTGATTTAAGGTTAATCTGATAGTGCTTTTAAAATCACAGACTTGTGTATCCATGACTGCAAGCTGTTCTCAAAAACTAGGCTCAACGAACATTACAGAAATTATAGATAGATATATATAAAAACTCATAGGATACTCAATGAGCTTGTCAAACGGTAAAGTCAAAGCAACTGATAATTCAGGTCAGACTACTCAGTTAAGTAAAACAATTTACATCTTTGGCTCCCACCCTGATTATAAGATTCTCTAACTAGCGTAAAAAATCTGATTCTCAGCCGTGTCCATTTATCGGCCAATGAGCCAAGAGTCAAGGAGTGAGAGAAAGAGATGGAGGAAGCGAGGGGGAGACGGAGGACAGCAAAATAAAATAGGTAAATGGTAGAATCCATAAAAACGCACAGCCTCTTTATCTACTACCTACAGCAGTTAGTAGGAAATACTGAGAAAGACAAGGGTTTGAACTGGGGGTTAAAGAGAACAGCTAAAATACACAGGGCAGGGCATACCAACCTTTTCAGACAGCGGTAACCCGACCTACAATCCCAAATACAAGCTAGGGAGACATAATTTTGTGAGCAAAAAAAAAAAAAAAAAAAAATTATGCAAAATACATTTAAAAATGGAGCAAAA
>JAOYSI010005531.1:0-13477 GCA_025775065.1 Hiodon alosoides
TGTGTGTGTGTGTGTGTGTGTGTGTGTGTGTGTGTGTGTGTGTGTGTGTGTGTGTGTGTGTGTGCGCGCGCGCGCGCTACTTGTTTTAATCCGGCGTGTGTTAAAAAGGAATTTGTCAAAATTGTCAAAATGAAATCTTGGTGTTTATTTCCGAGGCGTTGTAACATTTTTTTGATATTTTAAAGGACTTGCACAATGTTTTGTACTAATATGAGAAACGACTTTTTAAACACAAAATCTTACTTAGGGAATTTTAGGCTATTTAACCAGCAGTTTGTTCATTTTTGTATCTCTGCCACTATTCAAAAGGGAGACAGTTTGGGGAAAATACATAACAGTGGCAAAATAAGGCTATTTTCAAATTTTTGAAAATTCACAAAACTAAAATTATTTTATGCCAATAAGTATTTATTAATATTGTATCTATATTAATTTACTCGTGGGTATGTAATGTGTTAATTTGTTAAAATCAACATGACCTTACACAAGGCATGTGATCCAATTTTTCCACATGCACCAAGGGTGGGACCAAATCACGTTGACCACCCTAATATAGCATTTAAAAGCGATTTGACTTTCATTCTAAGTATCCTATTCCTTCTCGTAAGTAGGAAAGGCTAATTAATACATTTATATGAACGGCAATAAGCGCGTTGGCAAAGTTTTGGTTTTGTCCATTTCCAAGCATTCTTTTACGTATGAAGAGTTGCTTTTCGTTTAAAAAGACCAACCTTCAATATTTGATGTTTTTAAAATTGGTTGATGAGCGAAATTTCTGTTCCTTTTTAGGAGAAAATATCATGTAGGTCTAAAACACTGAAATGTAAAAAAAGGCAATTTATGTTAGAGGTACACCCAGTACATGTTTTCTTTTAATTTTTTAACCGGAAATGATTTACCAATATCAATAATTGAATCCAAAAGTTTGGTCTTTATTGAAACAAAAGTAATCCTATGTATGTTCTCAAAATATCGAATACCGCGTTTGTATTATGTTTGTATTTATACATAAATGACTCATAGCTAAACGTATATTAGGAAAACTCAAGCCACAGTGTCCATAGTATAGTATATATCGTTGGTTTAAAAAAAAAAGAACCTTTTTTTTACCAGATCTCTGGAAGAGCAGAAATAACGACACTAAACATACTGAATTGAAATAAGTTTAATATACTTCTATTAAAAACTTTTTTCCAGAAGTTAGGAGCACAGTGTTTTTATTTTGTTTTGTTTGTTTGTTTGTTTTGTTTGTTTGTTTGTTTTTATTTATCCATATGCTTCAGACACGTTTTATTTGAAGATGGGAGGATGGTCGTTGCGGGATAGGAAGTTATGAATTACTGTCGGATATGTAAATTTAACGATATTTATTGAATGACCTGTGGTCGTGAAAATCACACAGAGCACAAAACATTAAAATAAATCAGTTAAATTACAATTGATATTTTAAAAAAAACGTACAAACAAATAAAGTTTGTTTATCCCCTCCAGCTAACTACCACTGTTAAACAGTCTTTCCACTTTTCTCAAAAAGAAGGAAATAATCACTTTAGAGAAATATCACATTCATTAAGGTTTTTCAGTTTCAAACCATTTATTATCAAATGCTCTTTAAACGGTTCATTCTTAAAACAGGAAGCCACCCGAAATTATAAAAAACAAATACATATACAATAAAATTAATAAAACAAGTAACCAACACAATTGATAATGATGATTTTCATTGTCACAGTTCTGGGCTACCCAATATTTCCTTCAACCACATGATCCAATGACGTCATTATGATAATAAACACTCAAAGGAATAATTACCAAACGTAAATATTAGTATTTTACGTCAAGGACATACTGTAAATAGACATTAAGTGTTCCGTGTTAGCCTCTTCATTTATGTAAACAATTATATTTTGATGACGCCCTTTTTACAATGTCATTCCATTAAGCTTTATTATTTGCATGTTTCTGCCTTCAGGTAAAATAAGTTTAATACATTTTGTCCTCAGTTCTTCTTCATTGCCCTTATTTATTTTGAAACGGTGTCGACTGCTGATCCAATGATTTCGACTTTTCTTAAATATCAATTTAACTGTGACTGTTGGATCTTTTATTAGTGTTTATGTTACAAAAGCAACAAGCAACGTGTATTTACAACGGCTATTCTCTCTCCCTCGTGCACGGCGACCCTCTTGCCTGTTTTGATTACAGTCCACCTTTGAAGCCAAGAACATTCTGGCACTTGCTCAAAGGGACGCAATGCATGCTGAGCTCTGAAGAAGCGAAATGGTAGCAGACTACACCTGCACGCCCAGGTAGATGAGACTGCTAAACTGAGCCTTTTTCAGTGATGTCGGTTCATAATATACATTGAACATTTTGAACTCCCACAACGTTATTGATGACAAAGCTCTTCGCAATTTTCCGTCATTCTGGCCAACCCATTCAGGCGCTTTAGTTTTTTTTTTTTTTTTTTTTTATCAGAAAGTTCAAACAAGTTCCTAACAAATTAGAAGAAGTTCGTTTGTCTTTTTCCGGTCTGACTTTTCTCCGCACACTCCAAAGTGAATAATTTTGTCCGTCCTGTGAAGCTTTTTGTCAGATTGCATTTTCACACTGCAGCAACATATCCCCAGTCCACGGAGAACCTTCATTTGATGGTGCCAGGGTCCCGTGAACTCCTCCTGCAGCAACCCGCATGGTAAGAATCACATTTGACATTACACCACCACATCCTGTCTCCCACTGTCACAGTTTACATGCAAGATGTGATTGTCAACAATAAAATTAATAATAAAAGTAAAATATAGCATTAAGAAAAAAAATGACATTAAGTGTTTTTTTCAGTTCATTTGAAAAAAAAATGAACAGCAATTTCCGTACGCGTTAAAATGCCCCACAGTTTTCTGTGCATTTAGAAAAAAATCTGATTGTGTTTATACTTAAAATGTGGCGGTCGTTTTTGGTGAAATTATCTCGTTGCGTTTTTGGTGTTTTTTTCGGTAACAAGATCGACCAACAAAACCCTCAATCTCACTAGAAATATTTGAAGAATTGTTTAAAATACCCTAAATATTAATTTACCTAAATATGAATGAAATAGAAGTATTTATATTTATTAATGAACAGGAAAAAAACGATTTTTTTAAAATACCACAATTTTTATTTCTTAAATTAAATAAACACACTTAACATATTTCGATAGCAATAGAAGTAGCTATACTTGGGAATCTTTATTAGTTTGTTCAGCTGGCTTGCTTTCCATGGATAATTCTTTCTGCTCTTTTGTTTAGGTACAAATTAATAACTAAAATACTTCTTCAATGAGCCCAAACTGCAAATGATACAAATATAACGCGTAATTTTCAAGAATAAATCTTTATCATAAAACAGATTAATTTGAATATATTTTAGAATAATTAAATTAAATGATATGCAGTACATCACCTGATGTATTTTTGTTTTATTTTATGGAACATGCCACTCTCTTTAGATTAGTATGTGTAACATGTCACTACTGTTTAAAATCGGGATGAATTATAGTGAAACTGTGAAACTTGTTCGTAACAATAACTGTTTTACCTCACCACTAAAATTTTATTTTAACATTATTAATAATATTTATCCATGAAAATTAGAGAAGACTATCTGTTCCTCGGTTCTTGGATAGCGCCAGACCCGCACTGAATAAAAAGCCAGTAGGCCTACAGCGGTGTTGTCAATTGAAACTAGTGACTGTGAGGGCTGCAAAATAATTTACAAAACCCGGGTTTAACCGAAAATAACAACCCTCATCATGAAAAAAAAAAAAAACAGGCTATTCTAATCCAAATTGCATGCAATTAAGAAACTTGGAATGCTTGCTGTGTTCTCATGAAAATATCTAAATTGTTCATAATTTAATTAGCACCAAAGAGTTGTAATTTTCTACGGCTGAAGCGAAGGATTTTAGCCAATTCGACTTTACCCTCGGGCATGTCAGCACGTATCATTCACAAAGGAAACTGGAAAATGAAAAGGAAAAGGAAAAAGATGAGAATAACGTCGAAAACTTCGACTGCCTCGAAATACTAACCCGTCAGATAAGATTATATTATTTGTGCTGAATTTTGCTAGTATGCGAACCATTAGTACAAACGTTATAAATAAACGAATGCCGTTTTCTAGATTGGCAAATACTGGATTGACCAGTAGTGCGGACCTTAAACACCTCATGAATTATAGGTGCGGCTATAATGAATATTATAGTGGAATTCTGCGGCTCTGCAGTGGAATTCCTGTTGGTGCTGCTTCTCAAATCACCGTAGCGTGTGTAAAAAAAAAATATTATAATTATAATAAAAAATGATGTAGCGAGATTTATAAAACTGTATAAATACAATGACCTCTGGTCTCTTATGTTATGTTTATCACAACTTTGAATACTGGGCAACATGTTGGATATATATTTACCTTGTTAAAACGTAGGGTTAATAAACGTTTCGGAATAAATAAGAAAAAACACATTTTCCAATAGTACGAGTTTCTCTCATGCCATTGTGAGAAAGTGTACATTAGTGAACGGGATTATGGGGGCAACTATAGTGTACTTTTATAACGGTTAGATTGGGTAATTGTTGATGGGAAAAATTAGTGGGTGGGTGGATAGCTACTCAGCCGGAAATTCAGTTGTGGAAGAAGGCGTTCAGTTCCTCGTACATGGGCGCTCTGTCGTGATGTAAGTGCATATCATGGTAAGGCAGCACATTCTCTGAGTGGACGCCGCCACGAACTCCTGATGACCCGAACACCAGATTATGGGCAACGGCAGGTCTGGAGCTGGGCAGGGTGGAGTAGTGCATAGAGTAGTGGTAGGTCTTTTCGGTATCGGGCGAGGCGGAGTCCTGTTGTTTCAACGAAAAATTTCCATTGATGCATACGGGGGGACTGAGAGGTGCCTCATACTCCGGGCTGTTATATTCTGGCGAGGCTCCTGGGTAGACTGAGTCGTAGGCCGAACAGTACCCATGGGTCCTTAAAGGGTGCGAGCTAGAGCTGGACTGACACTGGGAACTGGGCAGACGGGGGCACTGGTACGGGTATGGGTGCATGGAGAAAGAGTTTGGCCCATGGAAACGCCCCCCTTCCTGGCACTGTTCGGTTAAAAAGTTCCGCGAGTTAAGCTGCAGGCAGCCTGCCACAAGGTTGGTCGTGGGTTGTGAAAGGCCTTTGCACAGAGTCTGCACGTAGGATACCAAGTCCGGTCTTTTTCCAGAGCGCAGAATTTCGGACAGCGCCCAAATATAATTCTTAGCTAATCGCAGAGTCTCAATCTTGGATAGTTTTTGAGTTTTGGAATAGCAGGGCACCACTTTGCGCAAATTGTCAAGTGCAGAGTTCAGATCGTGCATGCGCGTTCTCTCTCGAGCATTGGCTTTCTGACGGCGCACCTTGGAACGCTCGATACGCGCCGGTGTCATCTTTCGCTTTTTCGGACCACGTTTTTTTGGTCTTTCACCTTCAGTATCGTCGTCCCCATCCTCCTCCTCGACATCGTCCTCCTCCTCGTCCTCGCCGGCAATTTCTGAGTGCGCCCGACTACTGACGTCCCTTAGGTCCCCGTCTTCTAGGTCGTCATCGCCCAGGCGCAAATGCTCCCGCTCATCATCCTTGGTTTTTGAATCTTCACTTTCGCTGTCATCCGCCCAGCCCGAATATTTCTGTACGTCGGGAAGCAGAGATGGATCACTGAATAGCCTCGTCAACATGGCGGCACTGGAATACAGAAAAATAAATTGTTAGACGAAGATAACCCTTATAACGTCAGACACTGCACTTTGGGATTTCTGCTTTGTTAACCCATTATTTAGATCAACAATACTGGCAACATATATTCTATAGGTAAAAACAGCAAACACAATATTTCAGGAGAGTTGGAAATTACGGTTGACAGAGAGGATGTGAATGATAATAACAAAAAACTAAAATAAATTAAAAAGGGAATTTCAATAATTTAATTTCAACAAATGTTGAAAAACGCACCCGCACTTAATATTTTCCGGACGTACTACATTAAAAACACTGGAAAAACTAACGGTAGCATTGCGACAGACAACACCAGACGGGCCGCCAGCCTTAATTCCCTGCTGTCACCCAGGTGCCATCTTCTACCCTCTCGCAGCGGGTCTCGGCAGTTTCTGTCCCATTATAGTTCCCGTGGGGCCCAGTGTGAGGCCACAACGCCTCCCTCAGACCTGGCGGCATTCCAGCACAGCTCACAGAAAAACCCAGGCCCTCTCGTTGTCTTAACCTGATCGCTTGACTAAGAAAACACATATCTCAAATCTCACAACAAAGGTCCTGCCCTGCTATAAAGCCAACATTCAAAAGGAAAAGCAGTGACTGTTGTATCTTATGGTTTGTGTTTGTTATTAAAATAATAATAATTTATAATACTTAATAATAATAATAATAATTATTATTATTATTATTATGATTATTATAGCTGTTGTAGTAGCAGTTGTAGAAGTAATTGTAATTTGTAGCAAATTATTTCGGAATTCAAATATATAAATCATATCACTTTTTAAAATTGAATATTCCGTTTTACGACAATAGCAAAATCCATTTATTTTATGGTTTTTTAAAACGGAATGTATGCATATAGGTTTTTATTTTAATTTTAAAAGCATTTGGGATAATATATATATATAACGGACTGCTTAATCAACAGCTACATCAGTTACATTACGTTACATTAATCTTAAAAACGTGGTTCATACGGTTTTCAATATTATCCGGTTTAAACCTTCACGTACCGATTAGTGAACAAGGACGACGCTAATAGGTGGTTGTTAAAAATCAACCTCGTTAAGAACAGTACGTGATGTTTTCACTAGAGGGTACGCCACCGGCGAAATCTAGCTTTTCAAATTTAAGGCTCGAGATAATTGCAAATTTACGAAGAGAAACTTCAGTAGACCGTGTAGCTACTGTACTATAATTGATTTCACACACTCTTCTATATGCATGACTTAGTCATTTCAAAACGCTTTTAGTTCAGTTACAAAATATTTAAAATGTATTTATCATGTATCTCTCGTTAAATGTACAACTAATAAAACGTATTAATGCACGTCGTTATCTTTTGCTTATAGTAAAATAGAGGTGACGGAATTAGAGGAAGCGATGCAGTTGGCTAGGTTACCAATTAATACCTTGCAAAAGGACCCCACTAATAAATATATTAACGTACTCAAATTCGCTAATTCGCAACATCGTCATCACACACTTTTTGTTAATAAACGTTAATTGTGTTAACTACCCCACCCCCGCATGTTTGCACCAGGAAAATAAATATCAATAAATCTTTCCTCTCAGCCAAAGACAAGAAGCGTCGAGGAAGAAAAGCATTAAGTGACTACGAGGGTGAAAAACGCCTTTTCGCACTCGCCCTCATCCTGTCCGGCGAGCGCCTAGAGGCTCCGCCGAACGGACATATTTTGGTGCTCATCAGTTAAATAATATAATCTCTGACGCAGGGAAACTGACTGAAGGTAGCTTTCAGTTTCTGCATAAAAACGATTAAAAAGGAAAAAAGATGAAAAGTATCAATATATTTTTTTTCAATCGACTTGCCTGTGAGACGTTAGCTAAATTTCTTTTGGCGAAGTAAACCGTAAAATATTGGATTGTACGCCTGTTAAAGGCAGGTGGAGCGGGGCATGAAAATCGAAGCTCCTCGTAGTTAAAACTTCAAGGGCAAATCGGAAATTAGACAGTGAGAAGAGGAATCAGTCGAAAGCAATTCAAAACAGAAATTATAATAAAATGCATAAAAATCATAAAACATGTAGTCACGAGTTGCATACCGTAACAAAAATCTAACTATCAGTCAAAAATTTCGATTTCATCATTTATCTATTTTATTAATTTAATTTCATCCAATATGTTCATTCATTGGGAGGTGTGTTAAAACTCCAACTTACCTCCGCGGGTGCTCTTCGGGGGTGAAAGCGCGTGTGCTTAAACCATCTTCAGGGACCACGGGCGAAAGATCCTATAGGTGCGGCTGTCTGCTTCAGAGTGTTATCCGAGCACACGGACACAGTGTGGCATCGCTACCAGGCAGGGTTACATACCAGCTATGATGCCAGGCCATATGGTTGGCACGTCACTGGCAAGAGCCATCACATGAGAGCCAGTGATTGACATGCGCCTGCATTCGGAGAGATTGCCTTCCCGAGGGAAGAGGAAGTCGCCATCTGTCACTGCGCTCGCGCTCACACAGCCAGAAAGAGATACTGAGGAAAGAACGAGAAAGGGAAAGAAAACAAACAGATATGGTTCTACCCAACCAAAGTAAAAATGGTTAGCGTATAAATGCTTTGCAGAGTTTTCTTCCCGTCAGGCTAATATCATTAAAAGGGTAGCAAATATTTTTTGGGGTAGAAAGAGAGGAGGGTTCCATCGCGAATTCTCGACAGCAGAAGAGTATATAATTTAGTTAGTTATCTAATTATATAAAATTATATATTATTTCTGTGTATAAAACAACCAGAGTGTGTAATGTATAAAATGATTTTTTTTTGTAGATGAACGCCCTAACGGATTATTAAATAGCAAAACGAAATGATAGATGAATAGATGGTTCAGACAGAGTCTCAGAGAGATGAATGAGGTGCTCGGGTGCAGGGTGCAGCTTTAGTGTTTTTCGGGGGGTGCCTGCAGGGGATGCCAGGCTGCCTGCACAGCATGCTCGAGGGACCCAGGTGTATTGTGCTGAGGGGTCTAGTGGAGACAAGTGTGGGGGGTTTTTGGGGGGGGCAATGCAACCATCAGTGCCAAGAGTGGGAGTGTCTCTTTAGTGAGTGGTTGCCTCATTATAAACAACACAGTAGGCAGAATTCAGAGCGAGTTTTCACCCTTCCTTGTATACCACAAAAATAGATATAGTTAATCTATTTTACCTATAGTTTTATGGTTGAGAGCAAGCACAGAGATGGAAAGGCAAGGAAACTTCTCCAAATGACCCACAGGGCAGTAACATGTAACAACAAAAGACAAGACAGCACGACCCTGAAAACAAAAAACAAAACAAAAAAAAATGACTGCATGCAAGACAATCAGTAAAAGAGTTCCACAACAGAAGGACAGCACTGCACTGGACTGTCTCAACACACACCAGGCATGGGCTTTAACCTGCCAGATCATCCCTGGTCTACTCCGCCAGCGGTCATCCTGGGACAGCCCAAGCCGCAAAGCAGATACCAACGCCACCGGCGGGGCACGTGGCGTTGCACCAGCAGGGAGGGGAACCCAGAAGTCCCTGGCGGCAGCGGGTGAGCTCCGTTCCAGTGGCGCAATGTCAAGATCCGGATCTGCGCGGGCTGAAAGGCTTTGCCACCGGCCAAATCTGTTGTGCACGCCGGTCTCAGCTGTGCGGCTTGGGGATGCTGCTCCACAAGTCCCGGTTGTTGAGGTCACGCCGCCTGTGTGAAAGCAAACCAAAGCACGGGATGAAAATACAAAGGGTGAACTATGCAGAAAAAGAGCCATTGGGGATATTCTCCGCACAAAGTTGTGAGATTCTTATGAAGGGGGTTTTTCCATTGAGTGGCATTTTCTTGTTCTTGATGGCAATGCTCAGATGCTTCATGGTTGACAGCTCTGTTCTGTCTAAATGGTTGCATTGGTTGGGTCTCTGTTTAGGACTGGACGCAAGGATATATCATGTCTTTGAATGTTTGACACTTGTGTGTGAGCATGTGCATTGACTCCTGATTTTGCGGCATTCTTGCAAGGTATTGCCCTTTTTCGAGCCGTTTTGTGTTGTAAAACACTTGCCTGAACTGTCCGGAGAGATGGCACTTTTAAAGGAGACCACCCTCTAGTGGCCAACCTGGAGACCTGCTCACCTTGGACTGAAAGCTATGCATGCCCTTCTCGGCTACCACACAACCTGGCAGGTTGGTCTTGGTCATGGGGCAGTAGCTGTGGGTCTCCGAGGCTGAGACCCCTCAGCTAATCTGCTTTCCAGGTCCTTCCACTTTCCCTCCCTGCGCAATAGCATTCCACAGCATCCCAGCCTCGGAAGCAGGGCAGTCTCCTGTTTTTCGGGTACCCGATACACAGAAATTACTTAGGATCCCATATGCAAAGCTGTTTAATACAACAAAATCAGCAAGGTAGGGCCCAGCACCACTGTGTGTCCGCATTGCACAGACACAAATGCAAATCACTAACAATGAATTACTGGACTCATTAGCGGAGTGGTATTTATGAGAGATAAATCAAGAGAAGGTGAGGGGTGAGGGTCAGAATGCAGGTGCCAAGATGGCTGCAGTGGGATCCCAGACCACAAGCTGCCCTGTGTGTGTGTGTGTGTGTGTGTGTGTGTGTGTGTGTGTGTGTGTGTGTGTGTGTGTGGTGTGTGTGTGTGTGTGTGTGTGTGTGTATACATGTGTGTACGTGTGTGTATACGTGTGTGTACGTGTGTGTACGTGTGTGTGTTTTCTACATGTTGGTGATCCCCTGAAAGTAGGACAGCAGCAGTCCTCCTTACTGTAGAAAAACTGCTCTTCAGTTAATTGGTGTAAAGGTGTATTGGTATATGCCCAGACTAGGGCAGGTGGAAATCGTCAGAGCTTATCTCAGCTTGTCGCTAAATTTCCTCTCCTGTCAGCCTCTTGGGCAGACTGAGATTGCTGGCAGTGATGTCGGGAGGGATGTGCTTCTCCTCCAATCGGTGCAAAGCTCTCATGCAGGCTGCATGCTCATGTAGCCTACAGAGTGCAAAAGAGACGGATTGCTCTAAGGCGACTGAGATTGGAAGAGACTAGTCATAATTCCTCACCCTCCCTGTGTGTGGTGGCAGGGTTCGTAACAACGGCCTGGGATGCATTTACACAGTCAGAGAGTTAAAATTTGGGGCAAAAAATTATCCATATAACTGTTCACTGTACACCTTCTTTGCACTGGACCCATCCCTCACTCATTCCCCTAGGAGCACCTTCTGCTTCTGATGTTTACTAGGGCCTTTTCATTGGTGAAAGAACATCATCCCTGCCCTATCCTCCCTTTAAGCTTCAGAGAAAGTCTCTTGGAACCAAAAAAATCTCACTTTGGCCTATGCAAAGCCAAAGTTGTTTTTAAATGGATGTGAACTGCTTGAAGAACCCAACCCACAAATGTTTGTTGTTCCCACTGGATGGTGTAAGTCTTGCATATGTATAAGTGCATTGGTATTGCAAAGATTTGGTATTCTGTGATTGGAATTATATCTGATTCTGAATAAGGGCATTTTGTAGTCCCCAGAAAACTTGCAGTAGGAAAAGGTGAAACTGACTTTAAGCTCACTTATCCATTTGGTTTTTGTGTTCTTAACTGTTAGTAGGTGGGTGTGTGTGTGCGTATATGGCCTAGTGTGTTAGATACCTGGATATTTAATTGTCATGGAAACATATTAAAAGGCTTGTACTGCCTTATACTATGCATTTATTAATATTGCAGTCTATTTAATTTGGCAAGTGCCATTATGAACATTAATAATAAGTGTAAAAATATGTCAACCTCCACTTCTTCAAGCAATTTGGGCAGTTAGAATAAATGTAATATGTTAACAACAATATTAGCAGTTGAGAGGCGTATTGGCAGTCCTGCCTGCTGCCTGTGCTTGTAGTTGTGCCAGGCCCCCATCATAGGTGTCCACGGAGATCTCCGGTCTAAAATATTCATCCCCCCCGTGGGCTCACTGAGACAGTACGGCCTAATTGCGGCTTCACAGAACTCCACCTCACTGTGCCGCTGCACAAAGTGTTGGCCAGAGAGTAGGCAACAGCTGGAGCATGTGTGTGTGTCTGTCCGTGTATGTGCGCATGAAAGTATGTGTGCGTGTGCAATTGATGGTGTATGATGCCCTTGACTATGGCCTAAAAATGGTCTAAGTCCCTTAGTTCCCTGACAGCCCCCTACTCCATTTATTATTATGATCGTTCTTTATTTAGCTTTTACTGCCTTTCATTCAAGCAGTAGATTGTGTCTGCCCTTCAATTCACAAGTATTCACTTTCCACAAAACCCGTCCTACTCCCCATTAATCAGAGGCCGCATCAGCTTCGGTTAAATCCAGAGCACTAAAGGCTGACACCGCCTATTGTAGCGCGTGGCACACCGTCAGTCAGTCCATCCGTATGTCGGGCCACCGGGGGGCGTCTGGCCCAGGGATTTCAACAGTTCCTGTGCCAGCGATACCCGGCCAAGCCGAACCATCTTGTGGGATTTTGGGCTTTTAATTATAGTGACGGTGGATTAATTAAGGCGGTGGAAACAAGGGGCCATGCATTATTGATGAACAAGGTTTGATTGAGGGGCTGGAGAGAGACTGGTAATTAAATCACTATTCAGGCTGCCCCCTTGCCCACCCTACACACACACACATATATATACACACACACACACACACACACACGCACACATATATATACACACACACACACACATACACACACTCTTTTCCAAGTTGACGGGTGGTCAACGTGTTTTTTGTTGGTGGAGCTGGTACAGAAGGCCAAACATTTTTTGCCATACATTAGTTTTATTTGCTATTTTATTATTAGAAATCCTGCATTTATTTGTATTACTTTTTGGAATCAACGGTGAGAGTTGTTTTGCCTTTGGATATGGTTACATTTCTTTGGTGTTACTTGATTACTTTTCATATCTGTAGTACCCACTATGATTAATGGGTGGGTGCAACTTTCAACATCCATTCTTGTCTACCTGGTCTACCCAGGACTTAGCTACACTGTCGTGTTAACCACTCCATGTTAGAGAACCATATAATGTAGGCAACTTAAGCTGTTTGAAAGTAGAAATTATTCTTGCATTTATTGTTTCATTAGGGTTAATCCCCTGTTTAAAGTCTATAGCTTGTTAAAAGATGCTGGATATTGATTTACTTTCCAAAAACCATAACACAACCAACCTACGTCTTTTGTGTTTCTCAGTATTGTGCTAATTGCAACAGTATAAAGGTTTGTAGATAAATTGATTTTGTCTGAATATCTGAAAAGATAGCTAGAAAATAGAAAAAAGCTAGAAAAAAAAGATAACAGAAAAGAGTGGGCTTACGATTATCAGTAATATTTGTATGCAAACCAAAACACTGGTATTTTAGTTCAACCTGCGCCTTTTGTGTACAGATCATGTATGTGTTTTGTCTTGATGAGCTTGCTCATGGGTAACACTAGAGGGCAATCAAGACCAAACATAAAGTACTGTTTTAGTACCGGCAAACTTGTGTTGATTTTGCAACCCATTTTCACCAGCAGAGGACCCCAAAGTGGGTCGGTGCCTTCGGCTGAAAAAAAAAAAGGGGGGGGGGGGGGGGGGGTTTTTTGTAAAAAATATATGGCAAAATAACAAACGTGATTGAAGCAAAAAACCATTTGTGGGCGCAGTTTGGCGATTGGGCGCATTTAAAATGGTTGGGGTTTGACGAAATG